>NW_026843744.1:3925577-4098553 GCF_029531705.1 Pantherophis guttatus | reverse complement strand
CTCTCCCTCCCTCCCACCCTGCTTCTCCCTCTCCCTTTCTTCCTCTCTCTCCCTCTCTCTCCCTCTTTCCCTCTCTCCCTCTTTCTCCCTCTCCCTTTCTTCCTCTCTCTCTCCCTCTCCCTCTCCCACCTCTCTCTTTTTGTCTTCTGTCAAAAAATAATTTTGTGACGAGAGAATGCAGACCTGACATTTGCTGTTTACCAGACAAATTTTAGAAGTGGTCTGGTACGAGAAACAGAATTTACACCTGAATATTGTCAGGCTTGGTAGCTGACTTGGAAGCTGAAAACAAGATTGCCTGCATTTCCTTTAACTAAAACTTCCTTGTTTTTAGATAAAAACTTCATTGTGGACCACAAAGCTGCTTATTTTCTCCCCACATTTCTGAGGAATTTGCAAATAGATGGTATTTTTTTAAAAAAAATATTATTATTACATTTATACTCCCATCAACTGGGTTCCTCAAATTAGGCGGAAATGGAGCTAAGACACCCAGAGTCACCTTACAGGGGAAATTTATCTATCTATCTATCTATCTATCTATCTATCTATCTATCTATTTATTAAATAATTAATTAAATAATTAAATGATCAATTAAATAATAAAAGAAAGAAAGAAAGAAAGAAAGAAAGAAAGAAAGGAAGGAAGGAAGGAAGGAAGGAAGGAAGGAAGGAAGGAAGGAAGGCCTGTTTGAAAGGAAGACTTCCAGGGAATATCAGGATTGTAGACTGGTCTAGGAAATAAATAAATAAATAAAACTTCCTTGAAGAAGACAATGGCAAACCACTTCCGTATGGCTACCAATATTCCTGAATTTACCTGCAGTTGCAGAGGTGCTATTCAGCCGGTTCGGATCGGTTCACCCGAACCGGTAGCAGAAATCGCATGCATTCCCGCCCCCCACCCCCACCCCGGCTGTATGCCATTCCTTTTAGGCATGATTTTTGAGACCGGGCTCAAGCGCAGAAGGTCCGCATGCCAGCAAAGTGCATGCACGGAAGGCCGGGTGCATGTGTGGACAGGGTGCGCACGCGCATTTGCGAACCGTGAATACCATCCCGTGAAGTTGGACGTGACTAGAGGGAAATTTTGGTTTTAGTTTACAAACCAAGTATATTGGGGAGTCCAGTCAATGGTATTTGAACTTGGCCATAATGTTAAGGCATCATTTCATTGTTCTATAAACATCATTTATGTTCTGTTAAGCTGGCCGAACAGGTTGCATAAATTTAAGAGTTTACAAACAGGTGACTAAATAACAGACACAAGTTTCTCCTTACCTGAGGAACGCCCCAGGAAAAAGTGATGAACGATGCCAAAAGGTAGAGGGCCAAAGGACCGTTTGTCCACCTGTGCAGTCGCTAAAAACAACCAAGAAAACATTGTGATGGCCTCCCCGTTATTGAGCATTAAAACAAGCGTTTAGCTTTTCAACATCCATAAGGCATTTTATGGTGTCTGCTTTGCTTCTATGACAGTGATGGCTAACCTTTTTGCCGTCACGTGCCAAAAGCGGGGGGAGTGCGGGGGGATCATGTGCGTGCGTGTCCACACCCATAATTCAATGCCCCCCTGCGCCCTGCGCATGTGCGCACGACCCCCCACCCGCACTACCCCTGTACTTCCCCCGCTTTTGACATGCGATGGCAAAAAGGTTACTGGTGGGCCCAGTAGGCCCATTTTTCACCCTCCCCAGGCTCCAGAAGCTTTCTTGGAGCATAGGGAGGGCGAAAACAGCCTCCCCCACCCTCGCCGGAGGCTAGAAACAGCCCGAAAATCAGCTGGCTGGCATGCACATGTGCGCTGGAGCTGAGCTAGGGCAATGCTCGTGTGCCCACAGATATGGCTCTGTGTGCCACCACGCCATCACGGTCCTATGAGCTATATCTATCTCCTCAATAAAGACTTTATGGGCCTGAAGAGAGTCTTACTCAGTCTTTCAAGATTGTCCAGATAAGGAAGTAGCTTTCATACATTAGATAGAAGACTGGAACTAAACATTTTTGGCAAATCTGATTGGGCTTTTTGTCCTCTGCTTGTTATATCCAGTGGTGGAATGCTGCTGGTTTAACAAAGTTTGGTGAGGGTGTGCTTCGTGCATGCACGCGCGCTTGCGTGCAGCGCTGAAAATGGAGCATTTAGAAGCTCAGCTGCTTACCTTTCAAGTCAGCAACGGTAAGTAGAACAGCGAGGGGGGGGAATCAGCTGTGCCGCGTGACTGAAATGAGCTACAAAGCAGGAAATAAAGGACAGGATAGAACGGGGGCAGGTGGGCGGGGACAACTGATCGTCAGAGCTACTGGTTCGCCTGAACTGGTCCAAACCGGCTGAATACCACCTCTGGTTATATCCAAATGAGTCAGGGAGGAACAGATCTACATTTCTTCCTAATATTGCCTTCTTATGCAGGGCTTAAGGAACGCTTCTGCTCATTTTATTTATGTAATGGTTTCCTAATACAGGTAGTCCCTGACTTATAAACATTTGTTTAGTCACCATTTGAAGTTACAATGGCACTGGAAAAAGTGGCTTATGACCGTTTTTCACACTTATAACCGTTGCAACATCCGTGATCAAAATTCAGGCACTTGGCAACTGACTCATATTTATGACAGTTTCAGTGTCCCGGGATCAAATCACCTTTTGCGACCTTCAGATAAGCAAAGTCAATGGGGAAGCCAGATTCACTCAACAAGCTTGTTGCTAACTTAACAACTGAGGCAAAATTCACTTAACAATTGTCTTGATTAGCAATAGAGATTTTGGGCTCTTTTTTGGTCATAAATCAAGGACTACCTGTACACACACATCTACAGACATCATACAGTTATAACTGGGCTCTTATGGAACAAATACTGAATCAAAAGGAACGCCTAGTTTTAAAAAAATGATTTTTCTACTGAGGGAAAACTTTAAAGAGTGCAAAGTTTAAGAAAGATAGATAGATAGATTGGTAGATTGGTAGATTGGTAGGTAGGTAGGTAGGTAGGTAGGTAGGTAGGTAGGTAGGTAGGTAGGTAGATAGATAGATAGATAGATAGATAGATAGATAGATAGATAGATAGAAAGAAAGATAGATAGAAACATAGAAACATAGAAAGATAGAAGCTGAAATGAAATGACAGCGATTTTTGCTGTTTTAGCCATATGGCTAATCTAGACAATGATTAATTCACACCATAATTTTCACCAAGTTATGCCCTTCATCTTGACTTTCATAGCTTTCATCCTTCTTAAAAATGTACATATTCAAATAGAGATAAAAGATCTCATGTTAAAATCCAGAGATGTCATGTGAAAATCCAGTTTAGATTAGTCCTTGACCAAGATATAGGCAATAATATTTAAAATATAAACGTAACTGTTGCAGAATTCTGAATCGTATTTTCTATGTTGGATTTTGCAAAGATCTCATTAGGCTGCTAATTGTGTTCTCTGGATTTCAGTGACCACGATACCTAAAAGCCACACGGGGAGAAATCTGATGTTCCACAAGTGAATAGAATAGAATAGAGTAGAGTAGAGTAGAGTAGAGTAGAGTAGAGTAGAGTAGAGTAGAGTAGAGTAGAAGTAGATAGAATAGAATAGAATAGAATAGAATAGAATAGAATAGAATAGAATAGAATAGAACAGAACAGAACAGAACAGAATAGAATTCTTTATTGACCAAGTGTGATTGGACACACAAGGAATTTGTCTTTGGTGCATATGCTCTCAGTGTACATAAAAAGAAAAAAAATACATTCGTCAAGAATCATAAGGTACAACACTTAATGATAGTCATAGGGTACAAATAAGCAAATCATACTAGGAAACAATCAATATCAATATAAATCGTAAGGATATAAGCAACAAAGTTACAGTCATGCAGTCATAAGTGGAAGGAGATGGGTGATAGGAACGATGAGAAGACTAATAGTAGTGCAGACTTAGTGAATAGTTGATCATACTTGATACATACTTGATCATCTAAGAATCATGAACAAATAACCATTATTCCTACATACCTTCATTTTCTGCTGTCCTGAGGATCTGATCTTTGGGAGGAGAGAGTTTCTAATGGATAGGATGTGATGTGATGAGTTTTTATTAGGCTGGAAACTCTATTTAAGCCTTCCGAGTAGAAACACCCTCCCCATTGGAAGCAAAAATAAAGCATTCAGAAGGGATTTCTTGTCAAGGAGTGGCTGACATCTCCTGGAAAAGAGGGAGGGTGCTGTCTTCCAAGGAAAAGTCATCCAGGATTCTGACATATACGCATTAGCATTCATTAGTAGCAATGACGATATTGCTCTACGGCCAAAATTGTGGAAACCTTTTGGGGAAAGTGTATTTTCTAAAACTAGCTAATAACACCACTTTTTTTTTTTTTTTGGAGTAGTATCATAAAATTATATATCAATGGGAAGATAATTTAATCAAGAAGGTAAAGTAATCACTTTTATGAAGGACTTGCTATTAGAATAGCAGTTACAGCATAAAATAGAAAAGTGAAACACGTAGAAAAAATGAGATATACAAAAATTATCAGGTCAGTTAATTCTTTGTTGGGTAACCTTTAGCATGAATTATGGCCTTATGTCTTCCCATGGAGTAACCATCTTTCCAATCAGCCTCTATATTTCCAGTGTCTTTCTTTACTTTACTTTACTTTTATTTGATTTATATACCGCCCTACTCCCGAAGGACTCAGGGCGGTGAACAGCCAACAATAAAATACATATATACAAAATTTAAAAAGCAGAAATAAAATCAAATTAAATAGTTTGGCCCAGACAAATTAAAACCCCAATCAATTTAAAACAAATTTAAACTTTGAGTATTAAAAATATTAAAAATATTAAAATTGTTTAAAAAGAGGGAGAAAGTTAGGCCAGGCCCGCCTGATGGAATAAAAAGGTCTTTAGAGCGCGACGGAAGGTGCGCAGATCCGGACTCCTCCGTATCTCCGGGGGGAGCTCGTTCCAGATAGTAGGTGCCCCCACAGAGAAGGATCTCCCCCTGGGGGCCGTCAGTCGACATTGTTTGGCCGACGGCACCCGGAGGAGCCCCTCTCTATGAGAGCGTATCGGCCGGTGGGAGGCTATTGGTGGTAGTAGGCGGTCCCGCAAGTACCCTGGTCCTGAGCCATGGAGCGCTTTAAAAGTGATAACCAAAACCTTGAAGCGCACCCGGAAGACCACCGGGAGCCAGTGCAGCTCGCGCAGGAGGGGTGTTACATGGGAGCGCCATGTCGCTCCCATTACCACCCGCGCGGCCGCACTCTGCGCCAATTGGAGCCTCCAGGTGCTCCTCAAGGGGAGCCCCATGTAGAGAGTGTTACAATAGTCCAGGCGGGAGGTGACGAGGGCATGAGTGACTGTGCGTAAGGAGTCCCGATCCAGAAAGGGACGCAATTTTATCCCGGGACACATATATTTACCTTCATTTGTGAACCCCAAAAGTTTTAGCTCTTTTGAGGGAGGTACTTTACAAGCCTCCAAAACACAAACCCCAACTTGGTATCTTCACACTGGGCGACATGCATCGAATTTCAGTTCTTGAAATTTGCAGAAGCTGTTGAACTATTTTGGTACCCTCAAGAGGAAGATAACCTCAGTGAGATAAGGCAGTTTCTAAATGTTATAATAATGAATGGGGAAGTTGCAGCTGTACGTCTGCATCTTGGGCTGGAGGAGTGGTGAAATGTAAAATTTGTTACTACCAGTTCTGTGGGCGTGGCTTGGTGGGGGAGTAATGTGACTGGGTGGGCGTGGCCAACTTTTTTTTTTTTTTTTTACTTTTAAAAGCATTTTTTCTAATGCTTTGAAAAGCCTCTGCCAATCAGGCAACTCAGCTGGGATCATCAGAGACTTTTCAAAGCATTTTTTTTACCACCTCTTCGGCCAAGAGGTTGCAGAAAAAAATGCTTTGAAAAGCCTCTGATGAAATAGAACCAACAAAATATGAGAAGGAATTGATTAGAATTATGATTATAGTGGGTAGAATTATAATAGCCAGATATTGGAAATTAGATGTGAATTTTAGAATAGAAGAATGGTATTGTGAAATGTGGAAATTAGCTTTAAATGATAAAATGACATGTGATATTAAAATTAGAAATGGTGACTATAAAGAAGATATTTTCTGGAAAATTTGGAAACCATTTGTGGACTATGCGCTGGGAAAATTGGATGCTTCGGTACCTGTACCCCGAGAACGTGGATTTTGGCGATCATGAGGATATATCCGAAGAACCAAATCTTCCTTTCTTATGTATAGCACAGGGTGAAGTATTGTATATGTTGTTTGTAATGTTAGTAATTTAAAATAAAAAATTAAAAAAAAAATGAAAAGCCTCTGATGATCCCAGCTGGTCGCACAATCATCAGAGGCTTTTTTTTTAATTTTTTTTTTTAATTTTTTAATTTTTAAAAGCATTTTTTCTTCAGAAGAGGTTGTAGAAAAAATGCTTTTAAAAGTAAAAAAAAAAAAGCCTCTGATGATCGCGTGGCTCAGCTGGGCATGGGGGGGAGGCAGGGATTTTTGCTACCAGTTCTCCGAATCACCCGCCACCATCGCTACCGGATCGGGCGATCCGGTTCAAACCAGGAGCATTTCACCCCTGGGCTGAAGGGAGGGAAGGATTTTATGAAAGTTCTTGATTGTTTAAGGTGTCACGAAGCAATTAATAATGGGCTGTCTCCATGCCTAATCATGCTTATATTAAATCATGCCTAGCATGGTCCCAATTGATTTTAGTTGATGGACTCTACAGATGACTAAGGTGAAGCTTCCTTCCTGTTCCTCTTAGATAAGTGCTGTCAAAAAGCATTAGTCAGATACAGATCATTTCCCATCACTCTTTAATATGAACAAGAACTCAGCTTTGTCATTTAATCAATGATTCTGAAATCAGCATCGGGAAGAGAAGATCACCAAAACAGCGGGGGGTGGGGGGGCGGCCTTTGTTAAAGTCAACTATTGCACACACTCTGTTCTGATGGAAAAGGGCAGTGTCCATCAACTTGACAGGCCTTGTCATAATACCCAACGGAGATAAGGTAACTTTTGGGGTGAACTTGTTTCTGATTTTGAACATATTGGCTGCTCCAATGAACCCCAAACCTTTTTCACAAGGAAACTCCAAGCTTAGGTTCTTACCTTGAGCTAACTTGTCCTGTTGATTGCTTTGGGGCAAATGTTTCATGTGAATCCATAAACCATGGAGACAGGAATGGGCTTCAAAAAATTTAGCAAAGGATTCTCTGCCTGGTTGCTAGGTGGGCTTGGCTATGGTGGACGTGGCTTAGTCGGCTTCCTGCACCATGGCGGGGGCGGCATTATTGCCCTCCCCAGGCTCCGGAGGTTTTTTTCGAGCCTCCGGGAGGGTGAAAATGGCTTCCCCAGGCTCTGGAGGCCCTCTGGAGGCTGGAAACGGGCCCATTTCCGGCCTTCCTGAACTTCCGGTAGGCCTGTTTTTCACCCTCCCTGATCCTCCATGCGCACCCTGCACTTACCTGCATCTAAAATAAGCTGCATGGGGACTCCTGGGAAGGGCGGGGCAGGGTGGGCGGGGCCAGCCAGGAGTGGGATTTGGTGGTTCTCCAAACTGCACAGAATCTTACCTAGAGGTTCTCCTGAATCCCTGCGAACCCCCAGCAGCCCACCCCTGCATCGAGAGTGTTGCAAACAAACACCTACGTTCTGATATTTTTATTTTTGTTTTTTTTTTAATATTTAAATATTTTAATTGATGAACCTTAACAAAGAAGTAGAAGTATCTTTGTGCTTCTACCAGAGCCAGAGCTACCACCCAGGGCATGACCGGAACGAGGCCCCAGGCATGCTGCCGACACATCCCGAAAAGCCCTCCAGGCCGTAGAGGTCCCTCCCCACCCAGCCGAAAGGAGGGGGGGAACTCCAGCCAACGATGACCAACTGCCGGATCCTATGACAGCGAGGCAAAAATGACCCAATGGTGAGTGAACCGATCCACCCCTTCATCTTCCCAAACAGCCCCAAAAACAGGAACCCAGGGGACTTTTCAAGCCCTAATAGACTCAGGCTGCTGTTCTGTCCCCGTCTCACACACGCACACAGACAGACAGCTGGGGGTTAAATAAACTGGCAGACAACCAATTCTTCCAATAAGAGGCTTGGCAGCAACCCAGTAGCTGCTTGCCAAGAACTTTACTCATAAACAAGATACACACAGTTCAAGAATTGTCCAGTCCGTAATTAAATCCAAGGCAGATAATGCCGTTTCCAAAGATGCAATGTGACTCAATAGTAGTTAGTTTTGTCCGTCACAGAGTCTGAATGGCCACCTCACCCCCTTTTATACCCTGTGGGGTGTGGTCCAGTGACTCAGCTTAATCTCTGGCACGCCTCTTCTTCTGTTGCGCGCGCTTATCTCTGCGATGCTGCCGAGGATCCAGCCAAGACTCATCTCCCTCATTACTGTCCACCTGTTGCTGCGTGGACGTGCTTGGCCCCAGCCCTATCTCTTGACCTTTGGTGGACACCGACGGCATTGCCAGAGAGGAGGGTCCTGGAGAGGGAGGCCTTGCCAACTCCTCTCCTTCACTCTCAGAGTCCTCTCCTGCCGATGACACAGGCTCAGGTAACGGAGCCACAACAGCTGCACTAGATGCTTGATTAACCTAACTACGGTCCTGAAACTGGGATTAGAGCGAAAAGACTGGCCCACCCGATCAGGTTCAAACAGGTCAATGGGTCCCTATTGGGGGGAGCCTATGCCATCCACCTGACTGAACCAGTGAAGCTAGAGATCACTGGGAAGCAATTCAATTCGTAATAGCCCCCAAAATGACAGACGCGAAGGATGAGCTCCAAAACCTAAGGCAGAGAGCTAGCATGTAATATCTGTATTTCTCTAGGCCAGGGGTCGGCAACCTTAAACACTCAAAGAGCCACAAAGGTCCTAACCGGAAGCCCCCCATTCAATTCTGGAGCCAACTGGAAGTCCAGTTCCCCCACCATATAGACTCCTCCTAGCATGGTGTCCTCTTTCATCTACCTGTCCTAACCGAAAGCCCTATCAATTCTGGAGCTGACTAGTGATAGGGAGCCGCAGCAGAGGGATGAAAGAGCCACATGCGGCTCCAGAGCCGCGGGTTGCCGATCCCTGCTCTAGACTGAGAACTTAAGGAAAGCGAACTGAATATAACATTCAGTATAGATCTCTTCATGCAAAATCACTGAGCACTAGAATCTCCTAAAAGTAATCCACTGTATTTAATCATCTAAAGCGCAATGGTCCATGAGTTTAATTTCTAGTAGTTGGTTGGTACCCTACAGAAAAGATCTGGCTATGTATATCTGACAAGTCCTGGTAAAATAACACAAATCACATCCTGATCCCTGGTGGTAAATATAATTCAAAAGAGGCATCGGTAGTTGTGCCTTCTATGTTGACATACAGGCAGTCCTCGATTTACAACCACTCATTTAGTGGCACTGAAAAAAGAGCCTTATGACTGGTTTTTGTACCGCTGCAGCATCCCCGTGGTCACGCGACCAGAATTCGGCTGCTTTGCAACTGGTTCATATTTATGACCATTGCACTGTCCTAGGTCACGTGATCCCCATTTGTAACCTTCACAGCTGGCTTCCGACAAGCAACATCAGTGGGGGAAGCCAGATTCACTTAACAATCGCAGGGATTTGCTTAACAACTGCAGGGATTCACTTAACAACTGTGGCAAAGGGTTGTAAAATCGGGCAAAGCGCATTTAACTGCCTTGCTTAGCAACAGGAATTTTGGGCTCAAGTTGAGCCATCACTTGTGTCTGCTTTACCTCTTTTAGTGAGAATTAAATTCAATATGGCTGATTCCCCCTAATTCCCTTCTCTGACTCATTTCTCAAATGTTTTCTTCGTTTTTCCCAAACCTTCTCAAGTGAAACAGCCAATCTTCCTTGCCTGAGTCCTAGGCAGTACAAAACACAGGTGGATGTTCGTAGAAGAAAAAATTGTCCAATTTTGTTTGCTAACTGTAATAATTAGTTTAAGCATTGAGATCTCACTGCAAGATTAGCTTCTGCATTCAATGGTAATTTAAATATGCAGGCATTCTATCTCAAAAAGCTACAAAACTCTACTTTTGTGAGGAAAAACAGCAGGTTTATTGTGTCTATCACCCCCTTATAGCCCCTTTTCATTCAACAGCTGTGGTGCAGTTCAGACATTCCATTAATGCAGATTTTTCCCCCACTTAAAAAAATCAAAGAGTGGATTTTTATAATTTGTCCTATTAATAGCAGCAGAAAAGTGATTTAAGGTAATAGTTGAGAGTAGGTTAAGCATAACACTCAGCAGGGATTTTCTTAAATGTGAGTTTTAAGAACAATACGCTATGTCAAGCCAAACCATTTATGATGATGAATGAAGTTGGTTATCCTAAAGTAAAACTCTTAGAAAAAAAAAACCCTGGTGTTTGTTAGGATTAAGCCTACTGGAGTGCCTCCTACAATAAACATGAAATCACAGCCATGTCTTTTGGACTTTTTGAGTGAAACAGAAGAAATCATGACACATATGGATTTGATATTAGTAAAATGTATGGATTAAAAATGGAGGTTATATTGCATTTGTTGAGCAAGAGTTGAACATAAATGTTATTTATATCTGCTAAAAAAGCAAGTTGGAAGTCCCTCTTTTTTACAATGCATCTTTCTATATTTTTAATTTTATTGCGCCTCTATTTGCTATTTCTCTCTATATTCTGACTTCTTTTCCATTCTTTGACTATTAATTTTCTGTCTTTTTTTAAAAAACTCAATAAAGTTGTATTTTTTTAAAAAAAAATCAAACAACACACTTCCCCAGCATTCTGTTCAACAATCCAGATTACTCCAAATTACATAAAAACAATATTAATTGGTGAATTGTCCCTTTCAAATGCTCACTTTCTGAAAGAATATCCTCTCACCACCCCCCCCTTCCCATAACAGAAAGGAGAAACACAATTTAAAAAGCAGGAAATTGTGGCTAATTAAAAAGCCAACATAACACCGGTGTTTCTGGTCACATGACTTTATTTAGCCCCGCCCCACCCCAGACTTCTAGTAGCAGAGAGGAATTAAGTTTGATTTTCTATTTTCAGAGCTTGATGTTGCTTTTATAGGTTATTTTGGGCTTGTTGATTAGTGCTTAAGAAAAAAAAATGAGAAAGAGTTTCCATTGAATGTTCCTGGGGGTATGATATTGAAAGAACTTCAAAATTCTCATTTTTGTGCTATATTTCTTGCAGTTTAAAGCCCAACATTTGTCTGTCTATGCAGGAAAGTTAGCAGAATTGAGCCAAGAAATCCTGGTGGAATATTTGTTCGTTTTTTTTTTTTAAAGTGCATTGCTGCCATTGTGAACTCGGTATGATCTTTTTTACCTTAGCTGTTCAAAACCTGCAAGGAGGTTCCTTTTAAAAAATGTATTGGCCTATCTGTTTTGGTTCCCAATTCCTGATAAAACATTGCAGATCACTCCTGTTTTGGAGGAAATTATTGACATGTTGTTGTGTACATCAGGTGGTGCAGAAAACTGTTATTTGTTGTTTCTACTGTTTTTTTGCATTTCTGCCAAGGAACGCTGCTGAATTGGACTTTCTTTCAAATCCTCTAGAAAGAAAATTTCTGTGCAGGTGATATTAGTTATGAGGGCAGCGTTCTCCTAGATGGGAAGGCCTGCACATGTGTGCAACAGTTTAGTTTATACTTTGGAGTAAATGAAATAATGAAGGATGCAGTCAACCAATGGAACAGAAGTTGTGGGAGCTTCATCACTGGAAGCTTTCAAGAAGAGACTGGACTGCCCTCTGTCAAAAAGGGTGTAGGGTCTCCTGCTTGGGCGGGGTTGGACTAGATGACCTACAAGGTCCCTTCCAACTCTGTTAATCAGTGGTCATCAGGGCCGGATTTAGATGAAAAGAGGCCCTAGGCTATTCCACTTATGAGGCCCTTTCACCTATAGTGAAAGTGTAATTTTAATTTTGCTAACAATTTGAATGTAGGGAATGTAGGTCCCTCTTGATCTTGAGGCCCTAGGCTGAAGCCTAGTTAGCCTATAGGAAAATCCGGCCCTGGTGGTCATCAACCTTTGGAATCTTCTCCCATTTTTCACCAATATGGGAGAAAATGGGCTATATCAAAATAAAAAGTCAGCATTTTTCAAGATGGGTAATTCTATGCTTACTGGGGATTCTGTTTCTATATTTATTATGTCCAATTTTAATTGGTTGAAGTTTAACAGATTAACAGAGTGGGAAGAGACCTTGTAGGTCATCTAGTCCAACCCCGTGGCCAAGCAGACCCTACACTATTTCTGACAAATGGCAGTCCAATCTTTTTTTGAAAGTCTCAAGTGATGAAGCTTCCACAGTTTCCGAAGGCAACTTTTCTATGTCTCATGTAGAGTACCAGTTCTAAATTCTACAGGGGTTTTTCCAACCATGATACCTTCAAATATGCTGGATTAAAACACTCAGCCTCTCTGATTTCTAGGACTGTGATTGAGATAATGTAAGCTTCTCATTTGAGCTTACATTTCCCACTACTTGGTGCTTACCCAATATATTAGATCACTGTTTCTCAACCTCAGCAACTTTTAAGATATATGAATTTCAACTCCCAGAATTCCCTAGCCAGCCATGCCTGGGGAATTCTAAGAGTTGAAGTCCATGCATCTTAATGGCTGAGGTTGAGAAACAATTTTTTGGTGAGCACCAAGCAGAGGAAATGTAAGCTCAATGACGAGTCTTTAAAATATGTGAAATCTAAAATACATTATCATTGGTGGGCTATATACAGTAGTGGCCAAAATTTTGGGGAAAGTATATTTTTGAGGTTTGATGGCTAATAACACCACTTTTTTTTTTGGAGTTTCAAGATAATCCTATTCCACTCCTGGAATGGCCTGGAAATAGCCCAGACCTTAACCCAATTGAAACTCTATGGAGCTGACTAAAGAAACTTGTTAGTCAGAAACGACCCAGCAATAAAACCCAGTTAATAGAAACAATCATTCATGGTACTACTCTAAAAAAAGTGATGTTATTAGCTAGTTTTAGAAAATACACTTTTCCCAAAAGGCTTCCACAATTTTGGCCACTACTGTAGCTTCTTTGGAATAGCATTGCATGCAAATGTATTCATATTGTGCCAAAATTCACCTTGCAGTTTTATTTTTCTGCCAAAGGAATACTTGGGAGAGTTTGCTTTTTAATGTTAGGAATTGATGGTTTGACTTTGGCACTTGACTTGACTAGTAGATGGAATCAGCTGGGGTTTTTGTTGTTGTTGTTGTTGTTGATGGATTTATTAAATATATTTCTATGCCGCTGCCATCAAAAGCAATTCTAATTAATTAAGTGCATTGCTGCCATTGTGAACTCGGTATGATCTTTTTTACGTTAGCTGTTCAAAACCTGCAAGGAGGTTCCTTTTAAAAAATGTATTGGCCTATCTGTTTTGGTTCCTAATTCCTGATAAAACATTGCAGATCACTCCTGTTTAGGAGGAAATTGTTGACATGTTGTTGTGTACATCAGGTGGTGCAGAAAGCTGTTATTGTGTTTCCAGCCTGCGTGTTAACCTCCTTCCTTGGTTTTTTTTTTCTCCCTTTAAATTCTTCTGTAAAGTAATTAATGAGGAAGTTGGCATGCTAGAGATCAAAGCAGCGGCCTTTTAACATCTCAGATTTCTTTACAGGGATGTTTTTGAATGGCAGGAAGGACCTGCTAGCGTGATCAGAAACATTGTGGGAAAGCGGTGTTCCCCTTGGGCAGCCATTTTGTTCCCAGGCAGCCATTTTGTTCCCAGGCAGCCATTTTGGCTTTCAAAAGCAACAATTTGTATCCCTGATGTTGAAAACCTGCCTTTGGCTACTCTTGTAACAGGTAAATATGGTTGCCAGTTTGTTTCTGGGTCCAATTCAATGTGGCAGTGCCGACTTTTTAAAACCCTACGTGACTTTATTAAGGGACTTGGGATGGTTATAAGTATGAGGACTGGTCATAAGAGTGGTTTTTTTTCCAGTGCTCTTGTAATTTTGAACTAACAAATGACTTACAAATGATTGTAATTCAAGGACCACTCTTATAAGAATCTGAAAAATGATGAGGTCCCGACAGATGAAAGTGTAATTAAAAAAAAAATATTATGAGATGGGCAATCATAGAAATCCTTTAAAAAGCTCTAATTTAAAAAACCCATTAAAAAAAAGAATCTGAACGATTCTGTAAGTCTTGAATTATATGGATAGAATGATGAGAAATACATTGAGGGGGCTGACAAATTTTAGAGCTCTCTCTGGCTAAATTATATTGTTCCTATTGTACACTAAAACCTGAAAAATAAGTTAAAACGGTGATCCATCCCATTAACTTTGAATGTCCTTGAATTTAAATCTTGGATAAATGAAGGAAATATCTGAAGGTTCAATCTTATCATTTTTAAAAATTTATATCTCTCCCCCGCATACACACACACACACTTTTAAGGTAACCTCTCAAACAGGGGGCAGAATGTCTTCCAAAGATACATGTGGGAAACGCCATCATCCTGTGGCCAGCCTTTGCAGGAAGCTCCAAGCTATCAACATGATGGACCAAGCTTCGAATCCTGCCTTGCAGATTCCAAAATTCCAATCAAAAAACTTTGACAGTCCACAGAGTAACACAAAGAAGAACCTAGAAGAAATCTTGAAGAAAAGGACACTAAAAAGCAACAGTTCCCTGGACACCAACCTCTTTTTGCTAAGTCCTTCCAGTGACAACATCTTCTCTCCAAGCCCTGGCATAGTGCAAACACCACGTCATCGACGTATTTCGGATATTCGCTCCGAGTCCTTTTCTCTGGGTGGGAATAAAGAGAAGCTCAACAAATCATGGGTTTTGGTAAACCAGAGAGGGAACGGTTCACCCCATCTCATTAAACATGGAGAGTCAACCTCTGATTATCTTTGTGGCAACTCTAACATCGAGCCAAAGGTCACATCATCTCTGGAATGCAACTATTTCACATCGAGTCCTGATTTATTTATCCAAGGATCAAAATCCGTACAGCCCACTCTTCCTTCTCCTCCACCCAAAAGATTCTCCTTCGGTAAGGACTGAAGGTAGCCACACAGGCTACTTCTGTGTTATTTGTATTAATTGTATGTATTTGTATCAGTGTTGAAATTCAAATGTTTTTACTACCGGTTCTGTAGGCATGGCTTGGTGGGTGTGGTGTGGCTTGGTAGGCGTGGCTTGGTGGGTGTGGCAGGGGAAGAATACTGCCAAATCTCCATTTCCACCCCATTCCAGGAATGCAAAATCTCCATTCCCATCCCACTCTGGGACCAGCCAGAGGTGGTATTTGCCAATTCTCTAAACTATTCAAAATTTCCGCTACCGGTTGTTCGGAACCTGTCAGAAACTGCTGGATTTCACTCCTGATTTGTTTTTGTATTCTGATATCTCAGGGGCTGCCACAAAGAAGAGGGAGTCAAGCTATTCTCCAAAACATTTGAGGGCAGGACAAGAAGCAATGGGTGGAAACTAATCAAGGAGAGAAGCAACCTAGAACTAAGGAGAAATGTTCTGATAGAACAATTAATCAGTGGAACAACTTGCCTCCAGAAGTTGTGAATGCTCCAACATTGGAAGTTTTTAAGAAGGGATTGGACAACCATTTGTTTGAAATGCTACAGGGTTTCCTGCCTAAGCAGGAGGTTGGACTAGAAGACCTCCAAGGTCCCTTCCAACTCTGCTGTTCTGTTCTGTTCTGTTCTATATTCAATTCCATTCCCTCTGGTTTTGCTTTTTATGATGTATCCTGCCCTTTTATACAGTAGTATGACTTTGGCCAGTTTGTGGAAACTAACAATGGGAGGGCAGTCAGAAAGACAAAATGGTTTTTCAACCTGATTTTAGATGTAATAAATGTACAAGCTGAACAGAAGGAAGGAAAAGATAAGACTTGGGAAGAATTGAATTTGAGAAGCAAATTGTTTTGCTTCAAAGTTCAAAAACATTTAATCCAGATAAATATATATGGCATTAAAAAAAAGTGAGCAGGAAAACACCCTGAGCCGCCCTGAGTCTCCGGAGAAAGGCGGCATATAAATTGAACTAATAATAATAATAATATAAAAAAACCCAGTTAAAAACAATTCTTTTAGCTACCTATGGAAAAACAAACCAGCTTCCAGTGTTGTTTGTCTTCATAGGATGGAAGGTGGCAATGGACAACAGAGACAACGAAGACTCTGACGTAAGTCTGATTTGTGAAGAAGACCTACTGACTACTATGTTTTCTGCATGCGATGTGGAAAGAAGAGGTAAGGTAACAGTTGAAGAGTTCCAAAATGAATGTGGGAGGCTACTTAGAACAGAACAGATTAACAGAGTTGGAAGGGACCTTGCAGGTCATCTAGTCCAACCCTCGGCCCAAGCAGGAGACCCTACATCTGCCTCTACCTAGGATCGAACTCACAACCTTCTGATTGTGGCAATCAGACCTCTACCTCTAGCCTTTCTTTCTATAAAAGCCTAGAGCTCCACCTCTAGGCTTTCCTTATATAGGTAGTCCTCAATTTATGGCCATTCAAACATAACAACAGACCTCCCCAGGACTATGTACAATCTGGATTCAAAGTTTTGATGCCTGCCCCTCCCCTCCCGCAAGTGATGTATGATCGCATTTTGGGTTTTGGACAACTGGCCTGCATTTGCATCTGATTGCAGCATCCTGCAGTAAAGCCAATTTGATCTAGTCTAGTGGTTAAGATACCAGGCTAGAAACGAGGTGACTTGTGAGTTCAAATCCCATCAGCCATGAAATGATGACTTTGGACCAGTCACTCACTCTCAGCCCAACTCACCTCACAGGATGGTTGTTGGGAAAATAGGAAGGTGATGAAGGCATGTTAGTTATGTCCACCGCCTTGAGGTATTTGTATTATTTGTAAAAATAATAAAGGTGAGATATAATTAAGCAAATAAATAAAATACATGAGCTGTATGTACAAAATCCTAGATTTTGTCCTCCCATAGATTTGGATAGGGTTAGAAAAGAATCCGTTTAAAACCTCTCTGGAGCCACGGCAACTTTTAACAATTCAAGATACATAATGCTCTAGCAACTTCTCATGTTCTTTTTGGATTCTAGCAATTAAATTCCAGAACCACTTTTATCTTTGTTGTTATCTTCTTTGTTATGAGATTCTATGTGTCTGCCCTTGTAGGTAAACCAGAAGTAAATACTACAGGATACAGTAGGTCTCTATTTTATAGGTATAGGCCAGTGATGGTGAACCTTTTCAGCACCGAGTGCTGAAAAGGGAGCATGCACATGCATGTCACGCGTCTGGGCCGCAACCCGGGGGAGCAACTGCCAATGACGCATGTGCGAGCCCAAAAATGAACTGCCGGTTTTCGGTGCGTGCATACACACCGGCCAGCTTGTCTCCCGGGTTTCTGGCACGCATGCGCTCGTGACAGCTGGCCGGCGCGCACGCTCACGCAGGAAAACGGAAGACCAGCTCTTCCAGTTTCTGGCACCGCTGCACGCAAAAAGGCCAGCTGATCATCACGCTTGCATGCACGCCAGAAACCCGGAAGAGGAACAGGTGACGCCACACGTGCCAGGCGACATGGCTCCGTGTGCCACTTCGGGCATGTGTGCCATAGGTTCGCCATCACGGATATAGGCTGTAATCAGATTCTGTGAAGTCTTGATAGCATATTCCCTTTCTTCCCTCTTATACCAAAGGTCAATCTACACTGATCAATCTCTGCATGCTTCTGTAATGTACCATATTTTTCGCTCCATAAGACACACACACACCCCCTCTGCAAAAGTGGGTGGAAATGTCTGTGCGTCTTATGGAGCAAATATTGCATCATAGACCGGGCCACGACGGCGGATCCTTTTACAGAGGCGGTTGGTGTGGTGGTGGTAACAGGTAGCACTGGTGAACAGAAGCAGCAATCCCCGCCACCTGGAACAGCTGATCGGCAGTATTCCGGGAGGCCAATCCAACCACCGATCAGCGGCGAAGGCTCCAGCATTCCCCGGCTGAGGCAGTAGACATGGAATATTTCTTTTCTTGTTTTCCTCCTCTAAACCTAGGTGCGTCTTATGGTCAGGTGCCTCTTATAGTGTGAAAAATACGGTAACTATCTTTCTCTCTTTACCATTTTAATGGAAAAGCATACATTGGGTCCATCTGGATTGCATCTACAGGTAGACCTTGAGTTTATTCATTTAGTGACCGTTCAAAGTTACAACACTAGCCCTGAAAAAAGTGATTTATGACCGTTTTTCATACTTCCGACTGTTGCAGCATCCCCATTGATTGTGTATCCACGTTCAGACATTTGGGAAGTAGTTCATAACTTACGACGGTTGCAATGGCTAGAGTCTCTACCATGCCAAATTTTAGCAGCAAATCTCGTTGCTGAAACATTGTCAGCATAGTTTGTGGTTAGAGGTCAAGGGTTGACATTAGCAGTCAGGATGCTAATTGTCTACTCACAATTTAAAACAATCTACACCAAAACGATGAACATCGTCTGAACCCGAACCTCTCCTCTTAACTTTCATTGTTACATTTAGGCAAAGTTGCCGTTTCTAAATTAGTTGACTTCCTGAGGAACACGACAAGTCGGAGTTCAGAAGACAGCGGCCTTGAAGATTTGTGCAACATGCTCGATCCTGATCACAGGGATATCTCTATGGACTTGGAGACCTACCATGCCATCATGAAAGAATGGATTGAAGATTGCAAAAGGAACTGGTACCTGGCTATTATCTCTTTTTTTGGTAGTGCAAAGCATAATAACCCCCTATATTGATCATAACTCCATTGATTAACTCTTTACAACAGAGGTGTCAAACTTGATGTCATTTGAGGGCCGCATCAGGGTTGTGTTTGACCTTGGGGGGGGCAGGGGGGGCGTGGCCAGCTCAATGTCACTCATGTCAGACGCCTGTGGTGGACCGAGCGTTCTTCCAGCGAAAACGGGCTCCCAACAATCCTCTGCCAGCAAAAATGGAGCTCATGAGGGCCACCCAAGCTCCATTTTTGCTGGCAGAGGCATTGCAGGCCAGTCCTATGCTGTTTCCAGGATGGCCCCACAGGCCAGTTCTAAGTACCCCGCTGGCTGGATCTGGTCCCTCTGGCCTTGATCTTGACACCCTTGTTTTACATAAATTAAAAAAAACAACTTCTGCAGTTCTTTGAATCCTTAATGGATCCCATATCTGGTGGTTGTCCATTGAAAAAAATAATTTATTCCTGCTCTTTGCTTTCTGGTTTTTAACTACCACAGTTAGCAAACCACTACAAAGCAGGTCCTTTTATTCTATAGTATACATAATATGTGTATGTATGTATGTATATATGTATGTATGTATGTATGTATGTATATATATATGTATTTCTCTTTAGCCAGGTTCTTGGTTAAGAACCTGGTTAAAGAGAAATACAGATAAAGGCCTACGAAAAGAAAAGAAACACACACACACACACACACACACACACACACACACGAGTCTTTGATAAGAAGTTAGGATGGATGATATAATGCCATATAATTGTATAGGTTAAGAAACAAAACAGGTTTCAAATCATGACAAAGAATTTTTTTTTTCAGTACACTGTATTGAAAATGCAAAAAAAATGTTTAATATCATCAATTAGAGCCATTTCTGTGATCTTGTATTCAGATACCTGGAATTACACTCCCCCCCCCTTGTTTTTCAGGAATGAGCTACCCACCAAGGAGGCAACCCCTGAAAATAATTTATCAGGTATTTATCAGATTTATCAGTGTAATATTTTATGTATTATGGAAAGTTAAATTTATTGAAATGTGTATAACATGCATAAGAAGGACTAAAAGAGAAGCTCAATGCCTCCTGTCCAATAGGAATAATCTCACTGTTGGTTTTCAAACTAACAATGATTATGTAAACCATCAGCTGCCGAGTTCCTCATTATCAATAAGAGAGTTATCTTCCCTCCATTGCAGCTTAAGGTTGTGAAAAAGACTTAAGTCTCTCCAAACATATATGTTGAAATATATAGGTTTTTCTTTGAAAGTGGAGGGGGGGAGTCCTGAAATGTTAATACAAATTTAATTCTTTCATCACAATAAATCTAGCTTAAAGAGAACTCTTGAGGCTGTTTAGAAGGGAAGAAGCCAATGGTGAAATCCAATTTTTTTTTACTACCGGTTCTGTGAGCATGGCTTGGTGGGCGTGGTGTGGCTTGGTGGGCGTGGTGTGGTGGGCGTGGCAGGAGAAGGATACTGCAAAACCCCCACTCCCTCCCCACTCCTGGGGGAAGGATTTTGCAAAATCTCCATTCCCTCCCCACTTGGGGGCCAGCCAGAGGTGGCATTTGCCAGTTCTCCAAACTACTCAAAATTTCCGCTACCAGTTCTCCAGAACCTGTCAGAACCTGCTGGATTTCACCCCTGGAAGAAGCTATGCTAAACAATTGGCTGAATTATTTGCATGAGCAGGTGAATTATTTTCCGGGTCGCTGAACACATTTGTAAACTTGGTTTCAACTAATAAATTGGTGGTTTGTTCTGCAACCTGCCAGCTTTTTGTTTTTTATTGAATATTTAAAAAAAAAAAATGTTATATGGGAATAAGGAACCAGATCATACCAAGAGAGTTGACGAGAGGTGGATTAGTCCAAGATTAGGTAAACTAAAGAGTTTATTAGTTTCCTTTGTTCCTTCCAATGGTACCTCTTATCCCTGTCCTGTTAAAAACGATTATCATTGCTAAGATAGCAATGAGCCGTGGTGGCACAGTGGTTAGAATGCAGTACTGCAGGCTACTGCTGGCTGCAGTTCAGCAGTTCGATCCTGACCGGCTCAAGGTTGACTCAGCCTTCCATCCTTCCGAGGTGGTTAAAATGAGGACCCAGATTGTTGGGGGCTATAGGCTGACTCGGTAAACTGCTGAGAGAGGGCTGGAAAACACTGTGAAGTGGTATATAAGTCTCAGTGTTATTGCTATTCCTTATTCCCAGGCAGAGAAATCTTAATAAATGTACCAGGGATTACCTCTTGAAAAATGCTTTACAGTTTACAAAAAAAACTCATTTTGCTTTTGTCAGATGCTAAATTAGGGCATTTGAGGACGGTCATAAAAGTGAAAGTATAACATCAGGCATGCAGAAGCAACCATTGTGCTTAAAATGCTTTATGGAATGGAATGGCAGACAGTTGGTTCCTTTCTTGCCTTACCACCGAAAACTTCTTTTTGCAGCGAAAAGGTTGAACATAACTTCTGGAAGCCTAGAAGCACTTGGCGGTGATGTGTCAAGAGGAGATTTGTGAGTCCTGTTTTAGTCGCTGGGTTTCAGAAATGGAAAACAAAAGAAACCAAGATCAGAGATAGGAATTGTGCAGGAGTAATAGGTACACTGAGTCTTTTCAATGACTGGAAGTATGTGATAACAACATTTTACTGTCTGAATGGCTGCCACACCGAAAGTTAAACTCATCCAAGCGGGCAAGATATAGAGCCGTGATGGTGAACCTATGGCACGCGTGTCAGAGATGGCATGCAGTGCCCTCTCTGTGGGCACGTGAGCCATCGCCCCAGTTCAGCTCCGCCGTGCATGGGAACGTGCCTCCCACCGGTCAGCTGGTCTTCAGGTCTCTGCCGCTCATGCACGGGGGGGGGGGGGGGGGGGGGGGGGGGGGGGGTGTGGTGCGGGGGAAGGCGTGCGTGCATGGGGTTGGGGCGCATGTGAGGGGCTACACACATTGCATTTTGGGGGTTCAGGCGCATTTGGGCACTCAATCCGGAAAAGGTACCATCACTGATAAAGAGCAATGGGAGTCAAACTCGATTTCATGAAGGCTGTATCAGAGTTGTGTTTGACCACAGGGGGCCAGGGTGGGCGTGGCCAGCTTGACGTCACTCATGTTGGGGGCGCCTGTCTGCCAGCGAAAACGAGTTCCCAAGGTCCGTTTTCGGCTGTGACGGCCTCCTGCAACCCTCTGCCAGCAAAATCGGAGCTCGGGAGGGCTGCACGCAGCCCTCCTAAGCTCCGTTTTCGCTGGCAGAGGCACCGCAGGCTGGTCCTTCGCTGTCTCAGCGGCCCCGCAGTCCAGATCTAAGCACCCTGTGGGACGGATCCATGCCCCCAGGCCTTGAGTTTGACACCCCTGATATAGAGCAACGGGTGTATGAGATTGGAAAACAAAACACAATTGAATGTTGGGAAAATAGTATCTTAATAGTAAGATTGGTCCAACAGTGCAACCACCAAAATCGAAGAGAGGCAGTGAGTTTCTCTTTGTTGGTTGTACAAGTAGTCCTCGACTTACGTCTGCAATCAAACCCAGCATTTCAGTTGCTAAATCAAACATTTGTTAAATGAGTTTGGCCCCATTTCATGACCTTTCTTGCCACTGTTGTTAGGTGAATCACTGCAGTTGATGAGTTATTAACATGATTGTTAAATTGAATCTGACTTCCCCCATTGACTGCTTGTTAGAAGGTCGCAAAAGGTGATCACATGATCCTGGGACACTGCAATCATCATAAATATGAATCAGTTTCCAAGTGCCTGAAAGTTCAATCACGTGACTCACTTCACCCCTGTTTCGCTTTAGCAACAGAAATTTAGGGCTCCATTGTGGTCGCAAGTTGAGGACTGCCTCTTATTTGCGGTTAGGAATGTCCTCTCAAGGATAAGCTTTCAGAAATGAGGGAATTTGGATTATCAGTGGAGAACAATAGCTGTATGTCTGATCCATAAGAGTGCTGTTCCTTAGAGTTATTCGTGGGTGATGGGACTTTAGTCAGAAAAGTTGCAGATAGGGTGGAATTTTCTTAGCATTAAATGGGAATTTAATCCTGCCCATCCTGCTGTTGATCTCCTCCGTTAAAAACCAATTAAAGGTAAAAATGTCTTTACCCTTCCAGAGAAACGTCTGACTTGATTACTTGTGTAGCCGATCTTCAGTTCAACAACCAGAAACTTCAAGAGGAAAATGACCAGTTGAAGCTGGCACTGGATGCCATGGAGGAGACCAATAATAGACTGGTGGAAGACGGTGGGGAGCTGCGGAATCAGATAAAAAGGTGCGATGCTTTTGAAAATAAATGAAAGTTCTTTTGTGGATTTAGCAAGATTTGTTGTTGCTCTAGTAAAAATGCCGTAGTAGGGGTGTTTCTTTGGTTTAACATTTTTATTGGGTTATGAAATAAAATAAGATACAAAATAGGAAAATAAATAGGAAAACGGTGGGGAGGAAGAGGGGGAAGAGAAGTGAGAGAGGAGGATGAGAAAAAAACCAGAAACATAGACTTCTGACTCTCTATAGCTTATTAGTAACCTTGACTATCACTAAGTGTTGTATCTTTTTATTCTTGATGAATATATTTTATTCTCCTTATGTACACTGAGAGAATATACACCAAAGGCAAATTCCTTGTGTGTCCAATCACACTTGGCCAATAAAGAATTCTATTTCTATTTCTCTATTTCTATAAGGCATTAACATCAAATCACAACTTTTTGTTTTTTCATAATAATATGAACAGGGATGGGATTCTACCAGTTCGGGCGAACCAGTAGCCCCGACGATCAGCTGGGAGCGAACTGGTTCGCTCCGACAATCAGTTGGGCCCGCCCCTGCGCTTTACTTACCTGTATTTTTGCAGCTGATTACTGTATTTTTTGGAGTACAAAACGCACCTTTCCCCCCCCAAAAGGATGTGAAAATTTAGGTGCGTCTTATACACCAAATGTAGCCCCGCCCACCGACTGGCCCCCACCCTTTGGCTTCTGTCTCCCAGCAGTTACCTCTTTGCAGCAAACAGCAAGAAAAAACAGCTCCTTTCAGTTTCAGCACAGCCTAATTAGCACAAGTTGATTGGATCGGCCTCCCGACTCTCAGCTGTTTTGCTCTCAGCTGTTTTACACAGGCCTCTGCTGCTTGTTGCAAGGAAGAAAATTGCTGGAGCAGATTTTTTTTCCCCTTGTGCTACTCAAGCTATGCTGAAAATGAAAATGAAAGTAAAGCAGGCTGTTTGCAGTTTGCTGCCATGAGGCAAAATTGCTCAGAAGCAGAGGGAGATTTCTTTTTCTTCTTTTCCTCACCAAAAAAGGTAGGTGCGTCTTATACTCCGAAAAATACGGTAGCGCAATAGAGCGGATTGCTGCGCCTCAGCTGTTTTAATTCCCTAGTACTAACTCAGAAGGTGATTATTCGTAGAACTGTGCACTCGCGCACAGCGAAGTGCGCGATTACCAAACCGGTTGTTAAACCGGAAGGATCCCACCACTGAATATGAACAAGCCATTTCTATCAAGATCTATCAGTCTAATCGGTAAAAGCCAAAATCAAAGTTTCATTCTTTTCCACTTCAAGCACAAAGTTCAGAAGCAGTCGCAATGTGGAAATAAAAGTGCTTATATTCTTTTCTTTAATCAAGATGGCCAATTTTGCCATTTCAGCCAACTTCCATCAACTTCTGCAACCATTTGTCCATCCACAGTAGGAATCAAAGTGTCCTTCCATTTTTGTGCATACAGTAGTCAACATATATAATAACAAAGTTCTAAATTTTTTTCTCCAGGCCTTTTTCCATTAAACCCAAAAAGAAGAATTCTGGTTTCATCTTTATCTCCATTTTCAAATTTTTCTGTATTAAAATATGAATCATATTCCAAAATTTTTCGTAGTAGGGGTATTTCTGTGTAAAGCCTTCTTTACCATAAATGCCCATATGTAGAATAGAATTCTTTAGAATAGAATTCTTTATTGGCCAAGTGTGATTGGACACACAAGGAATTCGTCTCCGGTACATAAGCTCTCAGTGTTTGTAGAGGACAAACTTCTACTGTATTGAGCTTAGCTGTCTTCTGCAGATACTTAAAATGTATGATGAGAAATCCTGGCAGGCACATACTTACCAAAGTTTAATTTCCTTGCAGAGATCACTGGAAACGGATGTCAATATAAGGTTTAATCAAGGTTTAGTATAATGAGGAATCACAGCCATAGTATTGCAATAGATTCTTCTAAAACGTTGCATTTTTAGAGAACTTAGTACCATAGGAATTTATTTCTGAGCTTTATTACATCTATCGACTTGTTTGAAGTCATTGCATATATCACCTATGGAGAAAAATCTAATAATTAAAAATGCAAATGAGATGGCGAATTGTACTTCAAAATCTGGAATCGTGCCATTTTATCCGAGAACTCTGACTCTAATAAGTCTCTGGATCTACTCAGAAAATTATTCCATGTACATAGAAAGATCGGGTTCAAGAAATGTGTCCAGTTTTGAAATGTCTTTGTTGTAAAATTGAGAAGATAAAATATGTTTCTGGCTGCCTGAGGAATTCTGGGAATTGAAGTCCACACTTCAAGATGCCAAGGTTGAGAAAGACCAATGTATACGGTTTTAATTTTTAGTTACTTTTAATCATTATATCTAGATTTTGTTTATTATATGCCCCTGTTGTATCATTTTTAGTTTTGTTTTATTGAATTTCACTGTAGCTGTAATAAAAATATATATATTTATTTACATATCATATTTATATCTATCGCACACACCCCACCCCTGAATGTGATCCTGGTGCATACAATTAAAAAAACACATAAAAGTAACTACAAAGAAACATTAGGGGGAAAATGTCATAGGTTTCTTTGTCTATCACAAATTATTTTGGGCTTTTTTTTTTGGTTTTGGCTTTCTAGCTCCCAGCAGTCTGCAAGTCAAGTAAAAACTTTAAAAGAGGAATTGGAAGAAGTGAAGAACACTCTGGGTACCTCTGAGGAAAAGAGGCAGTTGATGGCAATCCAGAATAAACAGCTTGTGAGTTGATATTTGTCATTTATTCATTTATTTTGTCAAACACGTATTAGATAACAGATATAACAGGTATAAACATGATTATGAATACAGGAAATGGATACGAATAAATGGGGACAATAGGACAGGGACGTTGGTGGGTTTATGCATGCCTCCTTACAGACCTCTTAGGAATGGGGTGAGGCCAACAGTAGACAGTCTAAGGTTAACGTTTTGGGGGTTTGGGGATGAAACCACAGAGTCAGGTGGTGCATTCCAGGCATTGACCACTCTGTTACTGAAGTCGTATTTTCTGCAATCGAGTTTGGAGCGGTTTACCTTGTTTGTATCTACTGTTTGCCTGTGTATTATTGCGGTTGAAGCTGAAGTAGTCATAGACAGATAGGACATTGTATCAGATAATTTTGTGTACTACGCTTAGGTCAGACCGTAGGCGGTGTAGTTCTAAATTGTCTAAGCCCAAAATTTCAAGTCTGGTGGCATAAGGTATTCTGTTGCGAGCAGAGGAATGGAGGACTCTTCTCATGAAATATCTCTGGACTCACTCAATTGTATTAATGTCCGATATACAGTGCGGGTTCCAGACAGACGAGCTGTATTCGAGAATTGGTCTAGCAAAGGTTTTGTATGCTCTAATTTGCAGTACAATGTTACCGGAGAAGAAGCTTCGCAAGATTAGGTTAATTAATGCCTTAATGCCTTAACTTTGGCCATCTGTTACAATCCAAGTTGTGTTGCATTTTTTATTTTTATTTTTTGGGTACATGGAGCAAGTGCCGAATGTAAGTCAACACACAGCTCAGGTTCCTGATAACCATCTGATTGTTTCTCTTCTCCACTTTCTTTTCATAATCAGGAAAAAGAGAATCAGTCCCTCGTTCTTAAGATTTCTTCCCTTCAAGAGGAGGTAAGAATGGGTGAGAATACTCTTTGAATCATATGAGGATATATATATATTTATTGCTATGCAGTAATAATAACAAGAATATACGGGTAGTCCTTGACTTACAACCACAATTAACCCCATTTAATTTCTGTTGTTAAGTGAGACAATTGTTAAGTGACTTTTTCCCCATTTTACGACCATTCTTGCCACAATTGTTAAGTGAATCTGTTAGTAAACCAGTTATTAAGTGAATCTGGCTTCCCCATTGACTTTCTTTGTCAGAAGTTCGCAAAAGGTGATCACATGACCCCCGGGGCACTGCAGCTGTCATAATAAATACATGACAGTTGCCAAACATCCATATTTTGATCACGTGACCATGGGGAATGCTGCAATGGTTGTAAGTGTGAAAAACGGTCATAAGTCACTGTTTTCAGTGCCTATGTAACTTTGAATGGCTACTAAACAAACGGTTGTAAGCCAAGGACTGTAATAGCCTGGCACAGATGGCATTTCAATATTCTCCAGCAGATTTATGGGCACAACAATTAAGTGGATAATTCCCCCAAATTTCTCCAGAGGATGAAGAAATTCTCCATGAATTTCTCAAAGGTGGGATCTGCTATTATTGGTGTCATTCGTTAGCTGGTATTCTTGAGTTCATCCGATTGTTGGAGGTGGAATAATTGATATTGTGTGTGGATGCTTTTTTAATAAGACATTTCAATGAAGCCACCTTGGCACCCACACTTCCCAGTCAAAAAAAGACTCTTGACAGGAGTTTAGGAATGAGGTTTTCCCCTTCGGATCGAAGAAAAGTGTGGGAAGGGAGGGAACCTGCAGAATACTGGAGAGATGATTATACAATGGAAGACAGACCATTCACACATACTGTCAGGGTTCCGATGTTAGTTAAGATACCCTAACTAAATTATGAGCCTTGAGCCAAGCTTCAAAAGAAATCCACATTCCAAGTGAAGCCAACACTGACCCCATGTAATTTAAGCCCCAAATATGACCCTGTTTCTCCCCTCCCTCTAGGGTGTGTCTTCAATCACATTCTCCAACGGAGCAATTTCGCGGGTTGTAGAAATCACTCCCCTCCGACCGCTGTGGGTCACCCTGGGAGACAGTCTTGAGACAGATATGTCTGGAATTTACTTTTGTATTTGGCTGCAGTGCTACTTCATCGGTTTGCCATCCCCCTTGCCTATGGCAACTCGAGAGCAGGCCAGGGATGCTTTGCGAATTGACACATACCTCTTGACCTCCTGGTTTCTACATAGGTGAAAGAACAACACACTCTACTCACAAAAATGTAACCCCAAATACCTTGTTTTATGGAAGAGTTTTTAGAAAAGAGCAACAAAGATGATTAGGGGATTGGAGGATAAAACATAAAGAACAGTTGCTGGAATTGGGTATGTCTAGTATAGTTTAATAAAAAGAAGGACTAGGGCTGACATGATAGCAGTGTTCCGATATCTAAGAGGCTGCCACAAACAAGAGGGGGTCAATCTATTCTCCAAAGCACCTGAAGGCAGGACAAGAAGCAATGGATGGAAACTAATGAAGGAGAGAAATTTCCTGACAGTTAGAACAATTAATCAGTGGAACGGCTTGCCTCCAGAAGTTGTGAGTGCTCCATCACTGGAGGTTTTAAAGGAGGATGGCCATTTGTCTGGAAATGGTATAGGGCCATGATGGCGAACCTATGGCACGCGTGCCACAGGTGGCACATGGAGTCATATCGGTGGGCATGCAAGCATTGCCCTAGCTCATTTCTGGTGCGCACCAGCCAGCTGATTTTTGGGCCTCTGGAGGGCCTCCGGGGAATGGGGTGGGGAAGGCTGTTTTCGCCCTCCCCAGGCTCCTAGAAAGGCTCTGGAGCCTGGGAAGAGCAAAAAACGGGCCTACCGGGCCCACCGGGCCATCACATGCCAAAAGCAGGCGCAGTGGGGGGGGTTGCATGGGGGGAGCCGGGCGCATTGAATTATGGGTGTGAGCAAACACGCGCGCGCCCCCCCGCTCCCTCCCCAGGCTCCAGAGCCTTTCTAGGAGCAAAAAGGTTAGCCATCACCGGTATAGGGTCTCCTACTTGAGTTGGATTAGAAGATAATGTTTTTCTGTTAAGGTTTTTTTTTTTTCATCAATTGGAAAGAGAATTGGTAGAAAAGGAAACCAGTAATAACAAATATGTCATTTAAATCAGAACATTAGAAATGCTCTTGATTCAGATGGTCTCCAGAAGAAGATTGAGGAGCTGTCCCAGAATATTAGCGAACTCCAAGTAAGTGTGACTCCTGCATTTTGTTTCAGTGTGAGGTGGCAGAGATTCAGTTCAATGCTTCAGATATTTGAAATGTTCCAAGTATCCATAATCAAGATAATGAAATCAATTATTTTCTAAAGCAAACGCACTAATTCCTACTCTTGGATTTCCAGTTATGTTGCATTATAGAACCCAACATGCCTAATCACTAGTTACACTGGCTTTGGAATGATCAGAGATCGTAGCCTTAACCAAAATATGACAATCCACAGTTAAAACTAAAAGTGGATCTGTATTATTTACATTTGTAAGTTGGTGGACGAATATCAGAGAACCTTCAAAAAGCAACATGTAACCATGGAGATTCTGTCCCTTAAATTACATTTTAAAGAGGAATTTGAGCTGAAACTCAAATTCTGCATTATAGTTAGATCTCACTTAGCAAATGTTCCATGTCTGAATAACAGATGAGAACGTTAATGATGGTAGGATCTTTCTGTCTCCATAACTTGAGATGTGTATGATATAATTAAGTCAAGAGATTATTATCATTTTCTTAACAATAAGAACTTTATCCCACAAATTCTTGGTCAGTTCTGAGATATTTAATTATTTTGAGGATATTCTTGTTAAGATTCTTCAGCATTTTTCTGCACAAAATGGGCATCAGCATAGAACATACCGTATTTTTTGGAGTATAAGATGCACTTTTCCCTCCCCTAAAAGAGGGTGAAAATTTGGGTGCGTCTTATACACCGAATGTAGCCCCGCCCACCCACTGGCCCCTACCCTTTGGTCTCTGCCTCCCAGCAATTTACCTCCTTGTAGCAAACAGCAAACAGCCCGTTTTAGCTTCAGCACAGCCTGATTAGCATAAGCAGTTGATTGTCGGTTGGATTGGCCTCCCGACCCTCAGCTGTTTCCAGGCTGCAGGGATTGCCATTGCCTATTGCCGCGGGCCTCCGTTGTTTGCTGCAAGGAGGCAAATTGCTGGGAGGCAGATATGTTTTTCTTGTGCTAATTAGGCTGTGATGAAAATGAAAATGAAACTAAAGCAGGATGTCTGCTGTTTGCTGCAAGGAGGCAAATTGCTGGGAGGCAGAGGCAGAGGCAGATTTTTTTTCTTGTGCTAATCAGACTGTGCTGAAAATGAAAGTGAAACTAAAGCAGGCTGTTTGCTGTTTGCTGCAAGGAGGCAAATTGCTGCTAGGCAGAGGCAGAGGCAGATTTTTTTTTTCTTGTTTTCCTCCCCAAAAAAGGTAGGTGCGTCTTATAGATCAGAGCGTCTTATACTCCGAAAAATACAGTAATATAGCTTATTAGAGCATGTAAGATTTTGCAAAGCATATTGGTGTGAGCTTTAAACTGTTAACATGTGCCTATCCTTTAAAACACACTGATGCTTTGAAGGCTTTCCTTTGATTTCTCCCGCCAATTATTTATTTACACTCATTTTTCTGGTGCTTCAGTTTGTGCGTACAAACACTGCAGGCAGTGCGTACCTTACTATTGGAACCAGTATTTATGTGTTCCCTTCTGCAAGTGCTTACCAAAACAGACAAGATGGTGGTCGGGGTAGTGTGGTCTCTTGATTTTTAATGTGATGCACATAACCAGGCATGGAAATTCACCGAGTAATTTTGGGCCCAGTCTCCCTCTCTCTCAACCCAGAAGCCAGAGAGGTCCAGTGACTTAATGATGATTTTTGCTCCAGCGGTTCAAGTCCTAGCATTGCGTGGCAGGGTGATTTCCCATCCCTCACCTCAGTTTCTGCCTACCTAGCAGTTCGAAAGCATGTTTTATGCGACTAGATAAATAGGTACCACTTGGGTGGGGAGACGAGCCAGCACTTTGTGCGGACAGTTAGAATCCTGGTAGTGCTGAACCTTCCTGGTTGCAACGCTCTTTGTGAAGTGGCTTCGGTGGAGGGAGAGGGCTCTGGATGACAGTGCAGGAAAGCCGGTTGTTATTCTTTTTGGTGTGGAACTAGCTCTCCTTCTTGTGGTGGACCTTGGGAAGCACATGAGCATGAATCGAACATTGCTAGTAAACAAGCAGCCAAACTGCAACTCTGCATTAGCCTTGTAGTCTCCTGACTAATGTAACATCGCCATACGCTTAAAAACAACAAATAAAAAACTTAGAAGCCAGCGAGGTGTGGTTAGTGAAAGTGCTGGGCTACAAATGATACAGGTCCTAGATTTCCTTCACAAAAATGTTCTGGTGACTTTGGGACCCAGATTAGGAAATGGAAAAAATTATTCCAATCAACCCATACTGGACTAATATGGTAGATTATACAGTAGTTCATAACCTTCAGTGAGGTTATTGTTAGGAAATGAGTATTACCTACCTTGTTGGGTTGGCAATATATAAACCGTCAATATAGCTTTAAGACTGCTGTATTGCATCATACTGTGTCCTGATTGGTTAGCTCTGTAGCCAATCTCCTTAAGAGGGAGCTAGAAACATGGTTTGTTTCTCTTTGCTGTTCTTGCTCTCTGATATCTCTGTATGCTACTGTTTGCAAATCCAGAAGAACTGTTTATTGTGAATGACTACGACGACTGGTAAGAAGACTTTGTTATTGGATTATCCCTGGACTGTCGTTTTGCTATCTCCTGCTTTATATGTGTATGACCTGGATTGTTTATTGGACTGTGCCTTAATATTTCCTGAAAGTAAACATAACAGTGTATCTGTGTGTTGACTGTGTTTTTTCATACCTACTCTCAATCGCTTTCATGTACACACCCTTGCTATTCAAGGGTTACTCTGCAAATTCCTTAGCAGTTATCATTTGATGCATTGATTAGAATTTATAATAAGAGCCATAACAAATAACAAGGCAATTCTTCTGTTACATCTTAGGGAAAAAAAATCCCCAAAGTGAGGGAAAAGAGAAATAAAATAATTTTAGTATCGTTTCTTTGTGCTAGAATGCAATTTCATTGTGGGTTATTGTTCTTCTTTTCCCAGATACAAACACACCTTTATGAAAGCACAGTGAGAAGTAAAGACATAGTACTCCTTAAGGTTCGTGGGTACTAGATTTATTTTATTCATTCATTCATCTAGTTAGTTAGTTAGTTTGTCAAACGTACGAGTTAACAGGTATAAGTATAAACATGGATATGAACACAGGAAATGGGTACAAATAAATGGGGATATTAGGACAGGGACAGAAGGCACGCTGGTGCACTTATGCCTGCCCCCTTACAGACCTCTTAAGAATGGGGTGAGGTCAAAGTAGACAGTTTAAGGTTAAAGTTATGGGGGTTTGAGGATATAACAGAGTCAGGTATTCGGATTGCATTGAAGAATTTCTAGCCTGGTTTAATTTTCAAAAGGTTGGCTGTGACTTAACTGTGTCACTTAATGAAGAAGTTTTAGATCCCAATTGGCATAATTAAACAAGGACTACCTTATGGGATTAAGAGGAATATATTCTTATGGAAATGGTTTAGATATTGCTCTATAGCAGTGGTGAAATCCAAATTCTTTTACTACCGGTTCTGCGGGCGTGGCTTGGTAGGCATGGTGTGGCTTGGTGGGCGTGGCAGGGAAGGATACAGTAAAATCTCCATTCCCACCCTACTCCTGGGGGAAGGATATTGCAAAATCTCCATTCCCACCCCACTCGGGGGCCAGCCAGAGGTGGTATTTGCTGGTTCTCTGAACTATTCAAAATTTCTGCTATCGGTTCTCCGAACTACTCAAAATTTCCGCTACCAGTTCTGCAGAACCTGTCAGAACCTGCTGGAATTCACCCCTGCTCTATAGGCCATTGACTGATTCTCACTGTATTATAGTTGGTGGGTGTAAAAACAGCTGTGTAAGAGTTTGGGATGAAGTCAATTAGTACCGGATGGTCTGTACTGTTCTGGTTTTGCATACCAGACATTTGCAATGCATATGTTTGTGGAATGCGATAGCTACTTGTTTCTACATTTACATAATATCCATCGCTGCTTAGAACAAATGAAAAGGGCATAAATCCTCAAATAATCAATGTACACAGCACAACAGGAGGTGAAAAAAAACCCTAGAACATTGAAATAAAATCAACATCTGAAATAAGAGACTTCCAAACAACGATGTGTTAAAAACTATGGCAGATGGGCCTTGACTTATGACCACAATTGAGCCCAACATTTCCACTGCTAGGAAAGACAGTTGTTAAGTGAGTTTTCCCCATTTAAGTGAATCACTAAAGTTGTTAAGTTAGTAAGACGCTTATAAAATGAATCTGGCTTCCCCCATTGATTTTGTTTGTTGGAGGGTCGCAAAAGGTGATCACATGACCCCGGGACATTGCACCCGTCATAAATAGGAGTCAGTTCCCAAGAGTCTGAATTTTGATCATGTGACCATGGGGATGCTGCAATGATTGTGTGAAAAATGATCATAATTCATGTCACTTTTTTGAGTGCCTTTGTAACTTTGAATAGTTACTAAGCAAATGGAGAGGGAGGGAGTGGGAGAGAGAAAGAGGAGAGGAGAGAGAGGGGGGAAAAAAGAGAGTGGGGGGGAGGAAGGGAGGAAGGAAGGAAGATCCACACAGTTCTGGGACTCTGAGGTTGGTTTGTGTACTTCAGGCAGTGAAAATGGGATAATTCATCCCCAGAAGTAAACTATTAATTAATTGGCAGCCATACCTAGGGCTAGAGGCATCTCACATGAAGTATTTATGAGAGGGCATTTAGATGATGAACAGCTTTGGGCTGAGGACTGAGCTGATCCAGTGATCATGGAACAGATGTTAGGATGAAAAGAGAGAGAAAATTGAAAGATTAACAGTGTTGGAAGAAATATCCATCTGGTTCAGTTCCAAGCCGGGAGAAAGGCACTGGAAACCTTGGAGGCTGATTGGAAAAAGAGTTTAATGATGAAGCAGAACCACCAAGCATGTGTGATTCTGGGTAGCTGACCACATGGAGGGGTATTTATACCTTCTCGGGCTTTGCACTTGAACTTCCTGTTCCTGTGCAAGAGCATGTATTCTATTGGCTGTTGTCAGACTCCCATGGGGCCATATTTGTCTGAATCAAGTTTGGTTGAAGTTTGGCTGATGCAATGAAGGGGCTTGTTGGGCAATTCCTATTAGAAGAGCACATGACGGCCGTGGCCAGGGGGGCCTTTTATCAGGTTCGCCTGATTCGCCAGTTGCAGCCCTTTCTGGACCGGGACGCCTTGCGCACGGTCACTCATGCCCTTGTCACCTCCCGGTTGGACTATTGTAATGCTCTCTACATGGGGCTCCCCTTGAAGAGCACTCGGAGGCTCCAGCTGGTCCAGAATGGTTATGGGCGCAACCCGTTATGCCCATGTGACACCCCTCCTGCGCGAGCTGCACTGGCTCCCGGTGGTCTTCCGGGTGCGATTCAAGGTGTTGGTTACCACCTTTAAAGCGCTCCATGGCATAGGACCCGGGTACCTCCGAGACCGTCTTCTGCCACCAATAGCCTCCCACCGACCAGTTCGTTCCCACAGAGAGGGCCTCCTCAGGGTGCCATCAGCCAAGTTATGTTGGCTGGCGACGCCCAGGGGGAGGGCCTTCTCTGTGGGAGCCCCAGCCCTGTGGAATGAACTGCCCCCGGAAATTCGTAAGATCTCCGACCTCCGGGTGTTTCGCTGCGCATTGAAGACCCTGTTGTTCCGCCAGGCCGGACTATCAACACAATAGTTTTAAATTGGGGTATTTAAATTTATTGGGGTTTTAAATTTGAGCCACTTATTTAATTATTTTAAATTTTATATCATTGTTTTGTCTGTGTTTTTAAATAGGCTGTACACCGCCCTGAGTCCTTCGGGAGAAGGGCGGTATAGAAATAAAATTATGATGATGATGATGATGATGATGATGATGATGATGATGATGATGATGATGATGATGACTGAGGGCTAATCCTACATTTGTTCAGACCTTGCTGCAGAGAGTAATGGATTACCAAATCTGCATTTCTAAAAGCTGGCCTTAGCTTAGTATCTGCGTGGGGGCAGGGAGCTGGGGCTCTGAGTTTCTGTCTCCCTTAGGATTTTTATTTCTCTTTTAGGGGAAATATTTTATCCTGCCTTTTTTAAACATTTCTCAAAATATTTCTTTCTTCTAGGAGAGGGGTGGATACTAGCTTTCTACAACAGGAAAGGAGTACCTAAAATAGTTTTGTTTTTGTTTTTTTAATTTGATTTATATGCCGCCCTTCTCCGGAGACCCAGGGCGGCTTACAATGCGTTAAGCAATAGCCTTCATACTTTTGTATATTTATACAAAGTCAGCTTATTGCCCCCACAAACTGGGTCCTCAATTTACCCACCTTAGAAAGGATGGAAGGCTGAGTCAACCTTGAGCCTGGTGAGATTTGAACTGGCAGTAATTACAGGCAGCTGGATGTTAAATGCTGCCTTAGGAGGCATTAGCCTTCTACGCCACTCAGGCTCCTGTGTGTGGTTAGGTAGAATTCTATACTATTTATCTATATCTAATTTACAGAGCTGCTCATTTCCTATCTGCTGTTACTCCTTTCCTCCTCCTACAGTTAGTTAGGCATGTCTGCTCGGAGCCCAAATATGAATTGACAACTCATGCACCGAAATGTAATGCAAACCAGACAGAGAAATGACCCAGGTTGTTGCAATAGATACCGGCAATCTATATTCCGGTTTGGGGCTTGATCCCTGGAATTGCATCGGACAACTATGCAAACCTGGGCTTAGAACAGCCTGTATTTGTGTACAATTTTCTCCAAAAAGCCTTTGTTGTCAAAGCCTCTGCTTTGCATACATTTGTTTTCCCTTTCTTCCAAACACCTGCAGCTAATTTGAATGGATGTAAAAACAAGTAACCAAACACCATTAACCCTGCTTGGGATGGTATCTATTTTACAATCCCGTTTTGCAACGATGATGCATCATTCCATTTTTACCTGTATCTCACCTGCACTCCAATCACATGTCTATTTCCTATTCTTATACTGAATATGGAGGCGATAGGTCCGTGATGGCGAACCGATGGCCTGCGTGCCAGAGGTGGCACGCAGAGCCTTCTCCATGGGCACGTGCACCATCGCCAGCTGCTCTTCTGGTTTCCGGTGCCGGCCAGCTGGTCTTTGCGGGCGCCGAAACACTGGAAAATGGCCTAAAAATGGCCCAAAACATGGTCGAAAAACACAGTTTTTCCAGCCCATTTTGGGGCCTTTTTCGCCCTGTTTTTCGCCCCATTTTCCAGGTCAAAAACAGCCTGAAAACGGCCCAGGCATGGGTGTGCCGGCCAACTGGTCTTCGGGTTTCCGGTGCTCCGGCACGCACATATGCACGCACATGCATACACGTTCCGGTTTGGGCACTCGATGCCCAAAAGGTTCGCCATCACTGCAATAGATGATAAGAGTTATCCTACTCAGAATCAACTGTATATCTGATTATTGGATGTTAATGGTACAAAGAGGAGGAAGATTTGTCTTTTTACTCCCCGTTCACATGATTGCATTTCAAGGCACTTGGCAAACCAGCTCGGTTTACAACCGGTTGCAGTGTCCCATGGTCATGTTACCACAATTTGTGATGTTGTTTGCCATCCCCATTTTGGAAAAATAGATTTGCTTAATGGCATGCCTCATTCAATTAACAACCGTCATGAAAACTATTGAAAACCCCCGGTCATATGAGTGCTTTGATTTACGACCTCAATGACTGATGACCAGTGTTCTGGTCCCAACTTTGGTTGTAAGTTGAGGACTACCTGTAATTGTGGCTAAGCACCTAGGGAAAGGTTTAAACCTTCATCATTTCTTTATAAGTACCATCCTGCCCTTTTTAGCTAGCGTGGGTGAGAAATTGGTTCAGTTAGCATTTTAAGGGAAACAAACCCCAATACTGGGTAGTCCTTGACGTACGACCCCAACTATCCGTTGCTAAGCAAGACAGTTGTTAAATGAGTTTTGCCCCAACTTGTCACCATTGTTAGGTGAATCTCTGCAGTTGTTAAATTAATAACATGGTTGTTAAGTGAATCTGCCTCTCCCATTTGTTTGTCAGAAGGTCCCAAAAGGTGATGACATGATCCTAGGACACTGCAACCGTCATAAATATGAGTCAATTGGCAAGTGTCTGAATTTTAATCATGTGATCATGGGGATATTACAACAGTCATAAATGTGAAACATGGTCATAAGTCAGTTTTTCCAATGCCAGGTTTGGTCACTAAATGAACTGTTACAAGTCAGGGCTACTTTTATACGGACCAGCTGCAGTGTAGTTATTCTGACTTTGAGTTTACACATTATGCTAAAGAGTCCTCCTTTGAGGGAGATGGGTGGTTTAGAAATGGGACATATAAATAAATAAGCCTGTGTGTGGCTTAATCGTAGTTTAGAAATCATAAGTTTGGTGTACTGGGTAAAGCCAATTAGGGATTTGTTTAGTTATTAAAGCGTGGTTAGTGAAGACACAACCTGGTGTAACTACTTCACTCTTCCTCTTCGATCATTGCAGAAGGAGCAGGATCTACAAGAACTAAAGTCTGCCTTGAAGGAATACACATCGGTGATAGAGGTAATGTTACGATACTTTTTGGGGGAAATGAGAAGAAGGTAAAGGCTTGCTTGTTTCTTGGTTATAGGACCTGTTCTAAACAGGTTTTTTTATTCCCAACTGTAGACTCTGCGTGTAGAGAAAAATAAATTGTTGAACAACGTTCAGCAGATGCAGCAAGAACTGATCTCGTGAGTATTTTGGGAAGCCATGAAAAAACGATGCAGATTGTGATGGTGTTTCTGAGCTCAAAATCTTCGAACTTTTTAAATGTCTATATGTATATATATATATATTTTTGCTAGGAATGGTATCAACTTCCCCTTAATCTACAAGTTCAACAGCAGCTTCCTGGAAGCAACCAATTCACTGCACTGTGAACTGGAACTAGCCCAGGAACCATCAGAGGTCAGAAATGTTTATTTTATTTCATTTATTTAGTTTGTCAAGCATGTATGAGAAAACAAGTATAAGTATAAACATAACATATAAACATATAAGTATAAACAGGTATAAGTATATACATAATAAATGAGTACAAATAAATGGGGACAGTAGGACAGGGACGGTAGGCACGCTGGTGCGTTTATGCACGCCCCCTTACGGACCTCTTAGGAATGGGGTGAGGTCCACGGTAGACAGTTTAAGGTTAAAGTTTTGGGGGTTTGAGGATGTAACAACAGAGTCAGGTGTAGTGAGTTCCAGGCACTGCCCACTCTGTTGCTGAAGTCATATTTCCTGCAATCGAGTTTGGAGCGGTTTACCGTAAGTTTGTATCTATTGTGTGCTCGTGTATTATTGCGGTTGAAGCTGAAGTAGTCATTGACAGGTAGGACGTTGTAGCAAACAATTTTTTGTACTACGCTTAGGTCAGACCGTAGGCTACATAGTTCTAAGTTGTCTAAGCCCAAACTTTCAAGTCTGGTGGCATAAGGTATTCTGTTGCGAGCAGAGGAATGGAGGACTCTTCTTGTGAAATATCTCTGGACTTGCTCAATTGTATTAATGTCAGATATACAGTGCGGGTTCCAGACAGATGAGCTGTATTCGAGAATTGGTCTAGCAAAGGTTTTATATGCCCTAGTTTGCAATACAATATTACCAGAGAAGAAGCTTCACAAGATTAGGTTAACAACTCTTAATGCCTTTTTGGCAATGCTGTTATAGTGAGCTCTGGGGCTTAGATCTTTTGAAATGAGTACTCCAAGGTCCTTGACAGAGTGAGTGACACCAAGTGTCTTTCAAAGGATGAGAAGATTAAATGATATAAAATTCTTAGGAGCACTTGTTGTGAGAATTTTTAACTCCTATGGCTAATCCAGGCGTGGGATCCCTAGGGGGAAGGAAAGAATCTTGATCTATGCTTCTGTGTTGTACACAGAAGTCCTTGACTTACAACTGTTCATTTAGTGACTGTTCAAAGTTGACACAATAGCACTGGAAAAAGTGATTTATGACTGTTCTTCACACTTATAACCATTTCAACATCCCCACGGCTACGTGATTCGAAATTCAGGCGCTCGGCAACTGATCCATATTTATGATAGTTAACAGTGTCCTGGGGTCAGGTGATCAGCTTTTGCGATTTCCGGCAAAGTCAGTGGGGGGAAGCCAGATTCTCAACTTCACAACCGTGTCACTAACTTAACAACTGCAGTGATTTGCTTAACAATTGTGGCAAGAAAGGTCATAAAATGGGGCAAAACTCACTTAAGAAATGTCTCACTTAGCATCAGAAATTTTGGGCTCAATTTTGGCCGTAAGTCAAGGACTATCTCTACTTATCCCATTGTTAGACCTTTAGAGCTTTCATAACATCCGAGACACATTAGGAATAGTGCAAGAAACAAGTTTGAGGAAAGTTTCTTTGAAGTGCATGAGTAGCTTCTAAGATCTTTTCTGCTTTTTTTCAGCTTAACTGAGAAGCAAATGTTCAGTGTAGTGTATAGGCCATGTTCCAGCTCAGGAGTATAATGTGACTTTTTCAAATTACTTTTTCTCATTAAGATCCCTGGAATTGAGTGGACAGCGCTTGATGAATCACTGGACAGAGAAGTTTTACTGCTTCTTGAAGGGCCAGAGCGAGTAGGAGAAAAGTTCAAGGCCACCGTTTTAAACCTGGTAAATGGAACATGGTGGATGAGGATAATGAGAAAAACCAGACTTGAAAAAACTTGGTTTAAATGTTTGCTAAATCCAACAAGATTTATTTATTTTTTTGCTGCCTTTCCTCCTATTTGGGTAACACAACATCTAGGTTCTTCTCACTTATCAATACTGCTAGTTGTGTCCAGATTATAAAAAAAAATATAGCATATAAATGTTCTGTTCTAAGAGTTCCAGCCATTCCATTCCTTTCCATATTCCATTCCATTCCATTACATTACATTACATCCTTTCCATTCCATTCCTTATTCCGTTCCATTCTATTCGATTCCGTTCCATTCCGTTCCATTCCATTACATTCCATTACATTCCATTAAATCCTTTCCATTCCGTTCCATATTCCATTCTGTTCCATATTCCATTCCGTTCCGTTCTGTTCCGTTCCGTTCCATTCCATTCCATTCCATTCCATCCCATTATATTACATTCAATCCTTTCCATTCCATTCCATTCCATTCCATTCCATATTCTATTCCGTTCCATCACAAAACAAAACAAAACAAAACCAAAACCAAAGCAAAACAAAACAAAACAAAACACCATTCCATTCCATTCCATTCCATTCCATTCCATTCCATTCCATTAAGTCCTTTCCATTCCATTCCGTTAAGGTAATACTGGGGTGCTGATAACATTATAGAATTCCCCCTCCAGAGAGGCCTACTGAATACATCCTTATTCTTCTGCTTTTAAATATTAAAGTTCTTTTGTTATTGTTCTCTCAGGTACCTGAATGCATTTCTTTAAAAATATTTGTTGTTTGTTTTGCAAGCTGAAGTGTAGTAGAAAAAACATCTAAAATAACTACCAAAATAATCTAAAATAATCTCAGCTATACCTGTTGTATCCTACGTTCTGTCTTGAAAAAGCATAGTGGGGACAGACAGATAACAGAAAAGAGAACAATGGGTTCAAATGACTCAAATCCTACAATTGCTTTACAGTTTCATATTACTCTGTATTGTTTGTTCTTTGGATTGGAGACATAACACCAGAATAAGTAAATGAAGACTCCATGTGGAAGACGGGGGTTTGGTGTGCTGTGATCCATGGCGTTGTGAAGAGACAGACACGACAACAACCAAAAAATGTGCTATTCCCAACTCAAAGCAGGGGTGTATAAAGACAACTTTTACCCCAAGGTCCAGGACCCCTTTCAGTCCAATGACTCTTTTATGATACCTTCAGATGTTTCCCACGTTCTCAAATATAAACAATGATCTCACTCTTTCTTTGCAGCGAGAAGAACTTTCTCAAGTTGAAGATTTAGCAGGGCTACCTTTGCTGAACCCAACAGACTGTGAATTGGATCTGCAAGAAACTTATCAGAAGACCTTGGTGGTAAATAACCCTTGAATGGCAGGCAAGCATGCTCTTAGGTTATCTTCCCCGATGATAACTTCCCTTGTAAGCATTGGCTCAACTTTCATTAATCTGGCACCCTTCAAATGTATTGGAATATGAATTCCCAGCAAACATGCAGTTGCAGCTATCAGAACGTTTTATATCTGGGATTCTGTGGTAAATATTTTTGCCTCACAACTTTGGGTCCTCTAAGGGGAATGGTAGCCTGATGGCTACCATTTGCAGCTCCTTCTCAGTAGATCAGAGAAAATAGGCAAAGACAGAATTGAAAGATGTTCCTTTCAACTGCCAAAGCTCCAATCTGTTTTTAGATTATTTTTCTCTATTTTTCCTTTCTGGAGGTGCTAATGTTGTGGGCAGTGGTGGGATTCAAATAATTTAACAACCGGTTCTCTGCCCTAATGACCGAATGGGTGGGCGTGGCCATGGTGGCCGTGGCCGGGGATGTGACAGGCAGCACTCGGCCTCCTGTATCTCCCTGGGAGCAAAAACGGGCCTAGGAGGCCTCCCTGAAGCCACCTGGGAAGTGTAAACGGGCCTAGGAAGCCTCCCTGAAGCTGCCTGGAAGCAAAAATGGGCTGCGGGGGGGCACTGGCCCCCACGTCCAGTTTTGGACCTAGGAGGCCTCCGTGCACTTGCTTGGGAGCCAAAATGGGGCGCATGGGGATTCCTACAAGGGGCGGGGCAGGAAGGGGCGGGGCCAGCCAGCAATGTAACTACCAGTTCGCCCGAACTGGTTGTGGAGGTTTCTGTTAACAGGAGGGCCTACAGCAGCTTGGCATCTAGCATTGATTCTTCCTCCTTGTTCTCAGAATTTCTGAAGCAGCAGGATCACTTCCATGGTTTATAGTTATAGTCAGGATTCCACCAAAGCACTTTTAAGGATCTGAGGAGAGAAAGCCTTGATGGTCCATAAATCACCTTAGTGAAATAGAATGGGACAGTTTCTGGTAGAATCCTGGTCATAATTGCAATCCTAGTAGAACCGTACTATGATAACCCTAACCCAGTGGTGAATTTCTACCGGTTCGCACCGGTTCGTGCGAACCGTTAGCTCCGACTTTCAGCCGTGAGCAAACCAGTTCTCTCATTCTATGAAATGGGCCCACCCACCTGCCCCTGCGTTATACTCACCTATATTTCTGCTTCCAAAACCCAGCTGATTGGGGCAGGAGAGTGTATTGCCACTCCTCAGCTGTTTTCCTTGCTCTCAGCAACCCGGAAGTTTGATTTTCTACAAACTCAGCGAACCGGTTGTTAAACCAGTAAGATCCTACCCCTGCCCTAACCCTATGATAACCTTGTCTTCGCTTGTTGTGTGAACCAAACAATCAGGCTTTATTTGGGTCTCGGAATATGAACAAAAATATTGATTTTTGTTAAGGTGATTTTAGTTTATAACAAAAACACTGGTGTTGCCTTATCGAACGGACAATAGCAAGGAGCAATAATATGAGTGCAATTGAAGATAATCCCCACTCCAACATAACAATAGATTTATATACTACTCCATAGTGCTTTACAGCGCACTCTGGGTGGTTTACAATCTGGGTCCTCATTTTACCAACCTTGGAAGGAGAGAAAGTTGAGTCAACCTTGAGCCGGTCAGGATCGAACTCCAATCTGTGGCCAGCGTTAGGCTTCAATATTGCTTTTAACCATTACACCACTAGGGCTCCTTAGCTACTCTTCTGTATTTCTTGGAAAAGAAAGAACCATGGTGTAGTGTAGTGTAGCCTCATGAAGTTGGCTCCTGATTAAAACTATACCCCACCCCTAAACCCCCACCTCCAAAGTTGTCCAAGTCCCCAAGCAGCCTGTAAGCACGTGGTGTTTTATATGTGTGTGTGATGGATGTGGAATGCAAGATGGTAGAGTTGTGAGCTTAATTCAACCAAGAGATCGCTATGCTCTAAAGATACTTATGTTGACATCCACACAGGACCTTAAGAAAACTCTGCAGAATAAAAGAACCCAATGGCTTCAGAAACTAAATTTTTTGGAAGCTCAGAAGGAATCCCTGGATAAGGAGCTCGTTAAAATGGCAGGAAACATGCGGAGGATGAGAACAGAACAGCTACATTTAAAGAAAACGCTTTTGTCCAGGTGGTTCTCCTTCATTGTATAGAGTGTATGGTTTCTGTATCTATTCAGTTGCAAATTCCTTACAGTTCAGTGGATAACACTCTCAGTTTGGGTTGCCATGTGATAACATCTCCATAAGGCTAAACCCAAAGAGGATTGGTAGCCCATAATACTCACATGATACATTTCTGTAGGAGGTAAGAGGGTGTAGGTCAAGGATATCCAATTTTGGCAACCTTAAGACTTGTGGACTTCTCCTCCCAGAATTCCCCTGCCAGCATGTTGGCTGGGGAATTCTGGGAGTTGAAGTCAAGTCCCTCACCTACACCAGGGATGTCTAACTTTGCCAACTTTTAAGAATTGGGTATGTCTAGTTTAATGAAAACAGTTCACTATCTCAGGGGCTGCCACAAAGAAGACGGGATTCTGTCAAGGATTTACAGGAATCGCAAGTTGCCCTTACAGAGAATCACTTGCAAACTTGGAGAGAGTAATCCAGCGTCAAATAACATTGCTGTACAAAATAGAAAAGAAACTGAAAGGAAAATGTATGTAAATAGAAAATTGGGGTTGCTCGAATACCATTTTGAAAATATGTTGAATTGAAAATAAATACAACAATGGAGAGGGAATGGAGAGACGATTAAGAGGGATAGATAGGAGAGGAGAAGAGAAGAGAGGAAAAGAGAGAGAGGGACAAAAGAAAGGGAAAAGGAGAGGAAGAAAGGGAGGGGAAATAAGAGTAGGAGAGAGGGTTAGAAAGGGAGGAAGAGGGGAGGAGTGGGGGAAAGGAAGGGGAAGGAGAGGAGGAAGGAAGAAAGTAGAAAAGGATAGAAGAAGGGAGGGAAGGGAAAGAGGGGAGAAGGAGAGGAAGGGTTGTTCTAAAATAAGGGAGATGGAATGATAGAAGAGCAACCCCGAGTATACCCTAATTTTTTTAGGATGAAGAATGAACTGATACAAAAGTTAAAAGGTAATACGTATGATTAATAATGGACTGTACATTTAAGTATGTTTATGAGAAAAATAAAAAAAAATCTTTTATAAAAAAAGAATAACATTGCTGTACGTTGTTTTCGGTGTTTTGCTTAATACCTTAACAGACAGCACGAGATCCAGTCCACCAAACAGCTCAAAGAAGATGCTTTGGCAGAAGCAGACGTCTTAAGATTGAAACTGCAAGAGCTAACTGACCAATTAGAGGAAGCTGGGAAGATGGTAGGTGTTCCTACATTGTACTTTTATGTCTTTAATTTATTTTTAAAAAATGGAACAATCATTGGAGATGCCAAAGTGTGAAGTAGTGTGAGCCCAGACATTCAGTGTATCCATGAATCCTGTGTGCCTTATTGATTTAGGATTGTTTTTCTCACTCATAACCATTACAGCATCCCCATGGTCACGTGATCAAAAATTTGGAATCTTGCAAACTGGCTCATATTTATGACAGTTTGCAGTGTCCTGGGGTCATGTGATCCCAGGCGACCTTCTGACAAGCAAAATCAAGGGGGAAGTCAGATTAAATAAATTAATCAATGCAGTGATTTACTTAACAATGGTGGCAAGAAAGGTTGTAAAATGGAGCAAAACTCACTTAACAACTGTCTTGCTTAGCAACAGAAATGTTGGGCTTAACTGTAGTTGTAAGTCGAGCTACAGAGGTTTTTCATTGTTTTGTTTTCTTTTGTTTTCTTTTGTTCTGTTCTGTTCTCCTCCTCTCCTCTCCTCTCCCACTCCACTCCATATATTCTCTTCTCTCCTCTCCCACTCCACTCCATATCTTCTCTTCTCTTCTCTTCTCTTCTCTTCTCTTCTCTTCTCTTCTCTTCTCTTCTCTTCTCTTCTCTTCTCTTCTCTTCTCTTCTTCCAGCTGCTGAGCTGCTTTGAAATGTTGATTATTATGAAGTTTTAAGGTGCAATCCTGGTGAAGTGACTGCTTGCATTATTCCTTTTGGTATGTCGAGGCTGCCTTCCCCACGGAGGCTCAGTTTCCTTCTGTAAAATATTGGGGAGAAAGAGCTTTATAGTGGCCAGCTGTAGGCCGCTTGGTTTAACAAAAGCAGAACTGGTGTTGCTCATCTGGAACTTGCAGAAATGTGATTGCGGAGGAAGTCAAAGCTAAGCTGGGGGGGGCAGGGGAGGCGGGTGACAACTTCTTGTGTTCTGCACAGGAAAACAACGCTTGGTGCACACCAACAAGCAGAACCTGTCCCTCAAAAATGCAGAAGCACAAAGAGTTCATGGCTTCCGGAAAGAGAAGAAATGTGTTTTTGGTCTCTTTTTTGAAGCTGCTCAAAGGGGCTTTAAGACAGAGCACATTTTGCAGCATTTGATGCCGGAAACTTGTGTTGACCTGCCATTGCTGCTTTCTTTAAGGTTAAGGATCGCGAGAGTGACTTTCACGCTGCTCACGAGGAAGTAGGGTCTTTACAGAAGAAGCTAGAAGAAAGCGTTGCCGAGCAAGGAAGCCTCCGGGATAGAAATACAGATTTAACGCGGACTTGCCAACAGCTGGAACGGCAAATTAAGGAACAAAGTAGTAAGTATCTCTCAGCTCTTTGGACCCTCTGTCCTTTTAGGTTACAACCTGCATTCGTCTTGGGGAGCTATAAAGCCTTAGTAAAACCACACCTAGAATACTGCATGTAATTTTGGTCACCACACTATAAAAAAGATATTGAGATTCTAGAAAGAGTGCAAAAAAGAGCAACCAGGATGATTAGGGAACTGGAGGCTAAAACATACGATGAAGGGTTGCAGGAACTGGGCATGGCTGGTCTAGTGAAGAGAAGGATTAGGGGAGACATGATAGCAGTCTTCCAATATTTGAGGGGCTGCCACAAAGAAGAGGAGGTCAACCTATTCTCCAAAGCACCTGAAGGCCAGACAACGAATAATGGATGGAAACTGAACAAGGAGAGATTCAACCTGGAAATGAGGAGAAATTTTCTGACAGTGAGAACAATCAACCAATGGAACAGAGGTTGCCTTCAGAAGTTGTGGGAGCTTCATCACTGGAAGCTTTCAAGAAGAGACTGGACTGCCATCTGTTAGAAATGGTGTAGGATCTCCTGCTTGGTGTGGGGGGTGGGGTGGACTAGATGATCTACAAGGTCCCTTCCAACTCTGTTAATCTGTATCTATCGGTCAGCCATTTCCCAATATCATTGGTTGGAGATTCTGCCATGATAGCTATTACACACTTAAAGCCATTTGTTCTGCAACTGTCCAAAGTGGCAATGGCATTGGAAAAAAAGTGACTTGCGACCGGTTCTCACAGTTGTGACCATTACGGCACCCTCCCACATTCGTGTGATCAAAATTCAGGTGCTTGGCAATTGGCATGTATTTGCAACAATTGGAACATCCTGGGGTGATATGATCCCCATCAATGATCTTTCCAGCCGGTTTCGGATGAGCAAAGTCAATGGAGGAAGCTGGATTTGCTTAACAGCTGGGGTGATTTGCTGCTGTGATTCGCATAACATTGTGACAAGACAGGTTGTAAAACGGGGCACGAATCACTTTACAACGGTCTTGCTTAGCCACAAAAATTCTGGTCCCCAACGTGCTCGTACGTTGAGGACTAGGGGTATGAGCCACGGTGGCGCAGTGGTTAGAGTGCAGTACTGCAAGCTATTTCTGCTGACTGCCGGCTGCATGCAATTTAGCAGTTTGAATCTTACCAGGCTCAAGGTTCAGCCTTCCATCCTTCCGAGCTGGGTAAAATGAGGACCCAGATTATTGGGGGCAATATGCTGACTCTGTAAACCGCTTAGAGTGAGATGTAAAGCACTGTGAAGCGGTATATAAGTCTAAGGGCTATTGCTATTCTTTTCGATCGGAGAGCAAAGAGTTGCAGAGGGAGAAAGACCTAATGGTACATCTAACTTGTGAGTTCTCTGGGACCTCTGAGTGGGTTTAGATGTTGGTCTCGAAGGCTTTAGCTTCATCCAGCATCACACTACATATAGCCCCCAACGACCATAATTGAGCCCAAAAGTTTATGTTGCTTAAGCAAGACATTTGTTAAGTGGGCTTCACCCCATTTACGACCTTTCTTGCCACAGTTTTTAAGTGAATCAAGGCAATTGTCAAGTTAGTAACCCGGTTGTTAAGTGAATCTGGCTTCCCCGTTGATTTTGCTTGTCAGAAGGTCGCAAAAGGGGATCACGTGACCCCGGGAAAGTGCCACCGTCATAAATGTGAGCTAGTGGCCAAGCATCTGAATTTTGATCACATGACCATGGGAACGATGAAGCAGTTGTAAATGTGAAAAAAATAGCCACGAATCACTTTTTTCACGTCCATTGTAACTTCAAACAGTCACTAAACGAATCGTTGTAAGTCGACTACCTGTACTATGATTCTTAATAGATGAAAGATTTATCTTCCCTATGCTGAGCTGGGGTGAGTCACGATGGCTTATATAGTCCCATCTCACTCTGTGATTTCTAGAGATGACTCACACTTGTGTAAGAGCAGAGGTTGTGACATTGCTTCAGGTTCATGGTGTGGTCCAGAGCAGGGCTCCAAAACAAGAAAGGTGTGAAGACAACTTCTCTTTCTTTTTGTTCCTCAAAAACTATAATTGGAAAAACTTTTCCTGTGGAAACTGTTGCCTTGCAGTAGGTCCGTCAATGGCTATTGATCGACAGAGTTTAGAGCAAGTGTGGTGGTATATACTTGTGATGGCACGCAGTGCCGTCTCTGTGGACACGTGAGCCGTCACCCCAGTTCAGCTCTGCCATACATGTGCTCACACCTCCCTCTGGACAGCTGGTCTTTGGGTCTCTGCCAAGCATGCATGGGGGCCCGGATATGTGAGGGTGGGTGTGTGCGCATGGCCAGGGGGCAGGATGCATGCGAGGGGGCCATGCACGCATGCATGGGTGGGCAGGGTGCATGTGTGGGGGCCACACAAGCATGCGTGGGGGGGATCAACGGGGGCCATGCACGCATTGATTTTGGAGTTTGTGCACATGCAGGCATTCACATGCATTCTCATGAGCTTTGGGCACTCAGTCCGGAAAAGGTTAGCCATCACTGGTATATATAGTAGTGGCCAAAATTGTATATTGGCCGTTTATTGTATATCTTGGTTTTTCTATGGTGATAATTTTTGTATATCTCATTTTTTTCTACGTGTTTCACTTTTCTTCTTTATCCTGTAACTGCTACTCTAGTAGCAAATCCTTCATAAAAGTCATTGCATTACATTCTTGATTAAATTATCTTTCCATTGATATATAATTTTATGGTACTACTCCCCCCCAAAAAGTGGTGTTATTAGCTAGTTTTAGAAAATACACTTTTCCCAAAAGGTTTCCACAATTTTGGCCACTACTGTAGATTTTAAACCTGAACTGCTTTTATTAGGTATAATATCAGAAAAAAAATATGTATGTATTTAATATTGCATGTTTTAACAGCAGCGGGGATTATATTCGCACAATATTGGAAGAATGAAGATATACCGCCAGATGAAGAGATAGTCAGGAAGGTTGTGCAGAAATGGATAGATTGACATTGAAAATTAAACAGAAAAAAGATGTAGAATATTATCAAACATGGAAGTTATTTTACCAATGGTTGGAAAAAGAGGGATGGAGATGGAGGGATGGAGATTAAGAATGTAAATTTGTATTGTTAAGCGGACTAAATATTCAGACAACACGATGTCTATTAAGCGCTAAGAAATGTATTTTAATAGAAAATCAATTTTAAAAATTAAAAAAGAAAAGTGGCAAGAAATGTCATAAAATGGGGCAAAACTCACTTGGCAGCATACATTTCAGGCTCAATTGTGGTCATACGTTGAGGACTACCTCTATTAGACAGAGGCTTCCTTATCTGGAGTATTCGTTTATTTAATATATTTTTATTAGATGAGAATGGGAAAGCTTTAGTTTACAGCAGAGATCTCCAACCTTGGCAACTTTAAGACTTGTGCACTTTAAGTCCACTTTAAGTTGCCAAGATCGGAGACCCTGGTTTACAGGTACTCACCAGCTGTTGTCTAATGCCTTGATTCGTAGCTGCTCTGGAGTCACTCAAGGAGAAGTATTTAAGAAGACTGTTCTGTGGTGTACTTTGTCAGGTAGGGCTTTCTATTTATTTATTTAACGATGCATTTAACTGTTTATTTTGGTTACTGGGTAGAACTGAGATGCCCAGATTTCCCAGCGTCCTCCAGTGACAATACCCACATTGCACTGGATGGCCAGCAAAGCCTGAGGCATGCGTTGGACTACTGCTCCCATGCTTCCTAGCCACACAAACTGGGAATTAGGAGGATTGTGTTCCAATACAAACTCCCAAGATGGGTAAGCTGCCGTAGAGGAAGCTGTAAAAAGCCTCCATTGCAGTGGTGAAATGTAAAATTTGTTACTATCAGTTCTGTGTGCGTGGCTTGGTGGGGGTAATGTGATTGGGTAGACGTGGCCAACTTTTTTTTTTTTTTTTAACTTTTAAGAGCAATTTTTCTACAACCTCTTCAGCCAGCAATTTAACAACCGGTTCGGCCGAAGTGATGCGAACCAGTTGAATCCCACCACTGCCTAAAACTGAGAAGCAGGTTGCATTTAAGGCCTTTGGCACACAAAACATGTATTCAGCCTTTTTGGTTCTTGAAAAAGATGTTTTTATACTCCCTCTGCAGGAAACAAATTCATATTTCTTCTTTGCTTCGGGCATTTTAGCACTGTGTCCTCTTAGATGGCAGCTATGCTTCCAAAATAGAGCTAGGTTTTCTTGGTAAACTGACTTTTCTTTCAACTGACCAGCATGTTAACGTTCTGTTAAAACAGAGGTGTGCGTTTGATCGTGATGACAGACCTTCGTCCTGCTCTAACGTCAATGAAGAGATAAGAACAGAAGAGAAGGTAAGCGCAGACAAGTTTTGGAAATAGGTTGGAAGTAGGTTGGAAGAGAACTTGAAAAGGAACTGATCATCCGCAACTTTCTTGCTTGTAAAGTTGAGTGAGCAGAGATAATAAAGAACTGAATGTCCCTAGATACGAATAAGGTGTTTTTCTAAAAGGCAACTCATTTTTGGATGAGAAGCAAAACATTTTCAAACAAACAAAAAAACCAAAGAAAGTCCAGTTGTCTTCTGGAAAAGCACCCTGACCTGCACAATTGAGAATCTCTATAGATGGCTCAGTGGCTAAGACGCTGAGCTTGTCAACTGAAAGGTCGGCAGTTCAGCGGTTCAGTCCCTAGTGCCGCGTAACGGGGTGAGCTCCCATGACTTGTCCCAGCTTCTGCCAACCTAGCACTTCGAAAGCACGTAAAAAATGCAAGTAGAAAAATAGGGACCACCTTTGGTGGGAAGGTAACAGCATTCCGTGTGCCTTTGGTGTTTAGTCATGCCAGCCACATGACCACGGAGACGTCTTTGGACAGTGCTGGCTCTTCGGCTTTGAAACGGAGATGAGCACCACCCCCTAGAGTCAGGAACAACTAGCACATATGTGCGAGGGGAACCTTTACCTTTACCTTTTATACCATGAACAAAACATTGGTTAGCTCTTTTGATCCTAAATCAAGGTTACTTTCAGAGGAGGTGTTGATTTTTCTGCAATTAGCCAGAACGAGTTCAGACAAAGATTCCAGATTATACTATATTCTGTTTAATTATACGTGGTGACAAATCTCATCTATGAAAGCACTGTAATCCTGACTAAACTCTTTAATTTTTAAATATTATCAGTTGACCTGAGATGAGAAATTGTATAAACAAATTTGCTGTTTATGAGCATTTTTATGAGCCCTGGTGACTCAGTGGTTAGAATTCAGTACTGCAGGCTAACACACTGCTCATTCCAGGAGTTCGATCCTGACCTGCTCAAGGTTAACTCAGCCTTCCAAGGTCAGTAAAATAAGGACCCAGATTGTTGGGGGCAAGATGCTGATTCTGTAAACCGCTTAGAGAGGGCTAGAAAAGCACTGTGAAGCGGTACATATATAGGTCTAAGCCAGGGGTGAAATGCTACTAGTTTGGACCGGTTCGCCTGAGCCGGTAATAAAAAAATGCTACTGATTTGGGCGAACCGATATTTCCAATGATCAGCTGGGTGGCGATCAGCTGTGACGTGCGATTTATATTAGCTAGAATTGTCAGATTTCCTGCTTTCTAGCTAATCTAGCTAATCTGCGTGGCACAGTGGATCCCCCCCCCTTCGCTGTTCTACTTACCTTTGCAGACTCGGAAGGCTTCAAAATGTACCTTTTTTAGCGCTGAGCGGGTGCGCCTCAGGCGTGCATGTGCGCGCAAAGCGTGCGCTCAGTAGCAGTCTTACAGAAGAGGTAGCAGACTTCAGAGGATTTCACTGCTGGTCTAAGCACTATTGCTATTTCTGGATTTACCATCCCCGCCCCATCTTAGAACCTATTTTTCCATGGACTTATCATGGCACAAACATGCTTTGCAGTGGTGGGTTGCCCCCGGTTCAGACTGGTTCGCAAGAACCGGTAGTAAAACAGGTGGGAGGCTCCACCCAATGCCCCAGATGTCGTCATAGGCGATCTGCGCATGCACAGAAGCTTCGCAAGTTCCCGTTGTGAACTGGTAGTAAAGATAAGTAGAACCCACCCCTGATGCTTTGGTATCATTTTTACCTGCCTTGATAAGAAGATAATAGAAGAACATAAGCAGTGCCCTGCTAGATCAGGGCCCTGGCCCATCTAGTCAAGTGATCTGTTCTCACAGCAGCGAATAAACTGTACGTGGAAGCCCACTAATCTCTTAGCAGACGACCTTTGCTTTTGGCTATTAGATGACCTTTATTAGAGGTCATCTAATAGCCATTGATTCCTGTGACTTTCACTCCCTTTCATGAAAAGGGAACTGGTCCCTTTTCTGAAGCCAGCCAAGCTGGCAGCCAGGAGTACATAATGTTCCTTTTTCTTTATTAGCTTATAATATAAAACATGAAAATACGAGAGCAAATAATAAGGAACAAAGGGGGAGGGAAAGGGGATGGAGAAAAGTGTAGGAAAGAAGGGGGAAAAGGAAAAAAAAAAGGCATTGATTTCCAACTCCCTCTGGTGCAGTAGATAGAATAAGACAGCAACATCAAACATCAACTTTTTTACTTTTCCATAATATTATAACTAGCCATTTCTATAGCAACAAACCTATCTACAAACCTGCCGCCGATAGCCTCCCACCGACCAGTACGCTCCCACAGAGAGGGACTCCTCAGGGTGCCGTCAGCCAGGCAATGTCGGCTGGCGACCCCCAGGGGGAGGGCCTTCTCTGTGGCAGCTCCTGCCCTCTGGAACGATTTGCCCCCGGAGATACGAAGGATATCGGATCTCTGGGTCTTTCGCCGTGCCCTAAAAACTTTTCTTTTCCATCAAGCAGGGCTGGCGTGACCCCCCCCTTCTTTAGTCTTTTTTAGTTTTTTAGCTTTTAAATTGTCAATGGGTTTTAGTTTGAATGTTTTAAATTTTGGGCCAAAGTCATATAATTCTTTTTAAAAATTTTAAATTTTGTATTGGTATGTGTTTTACTTCTGGCTGTGCACCGCCCTGAGTTCACTAGGAGAAGAGCAGGATACAAATTGAATAAATAAATAAATAAAATCTAATCAGTAAAACCCTGAATCAAAGTTTCATTTTTTTTCCCCCACCTCGGCACATTTGTCCACAGTGGGAATCAAAATGTCCTTCCATTTTTGTGCATAACGTAGTCTTGCTGCCACAAACATGTACAACATCAAGAGTTCCGAATTGTTTTTCCAAGTCTTTTTTTTTACATAGATACATAATGTTCCTACGATGCTAACTTAGTTCAAAAACTAGCCCCTCTGTGAGGCAATAGAGGATGAGTATTGCACCAGTGTGCCTACCGTCCCTGTCCTAATATTCCTTTTTACTCTTACTCTTTTCATGTATTCAAATGTTTGTACTTGTAAAAGTATGTTTATACTTTTACCTGTTATCTTATATGTGCTTGACTGACAAACAAATAAAATAAAATAAAATAAAATAAAATAAAATAAAATAAAATAAAATAAAATAAAATAAAATAAATAATAAAATAAAATAAAATAAAATAAAATAAAATAAAATAAAATAAAAAGTTTTGAACTTGTGGTGCTGAAGTAGACTCCACAAAAACAACAACTGTAGACAGCCAAAAAAACAAACCAATGGATCTTCGAACAAATCAGCTCAGAGTTCACTTGAGGCATAAATGACCAGGCACAAATTACAGAGAGTGCCCTGTAATTAACTATTGTTCTTCCTCGACTGTTTGAAGTTCCAGCTGTCCCAGAAGTGAAACGACTTCAAAGGGAAAAAGAAAAAGAAAAAACAGAAAGTCCAGTTGCCTCTTGAAAAAGCACCTTTGGGACAACTATGACCTGCATGACTGAGAATCTCCTCAGACAGCTGTCCTAGCACTTGCACACTGCTGTGAACACAGTCAGGGTGCCTGATGCCAGTTGCCAAGTGTCCAAATTTTGATCATATGACCGCAGAGATATGTTCTGGCCTAGGCTTCCCCAGCAGCACAAAGCCGAGTTGTCAGACTTCGATGCTATCTCAAAATAAATGAATTTCCAAACTGCCAATTTTTAAGGAAATTTTCTCTTTATTCGAGTACAGCAACCGGATCATGGCTCGTGCGGTCAGGACTGACCTTTGCCCCCCAATCCCTCCCTTTCCGATCCCCAATTCTCTGCTTCTCATTGGCTATCTTCCAAGTCACTCTCCTGACTTCTTCCCTCGTCAGTTCACAGGAATGTTCCCCCCACACTTCATTTCCAAGGAGACCGAGCTTCAAAGGGATTTAGCAGGCAAAAGTTCAGGCTTATCTCCCTCTTCTGTGTCAGCGCTGAGACGCTGACATGAGTCCTCGTCCCGATAAACCCCTTTTATTTAATGTACAGTGAATTCCTCTCCAGCAAAGTCTTTCCTCTCCCACAGTCTTTCAAGATAGTTCACAATTACCGACTTTTATCAGGCTTGGAGAGTGGCCAGGCCGATATTTTTCAGATGCAATGCTTGGCAAGAATGCAGGAATGAACTAATTTGTCTCTTGCAAACTCCCTTCCCTTTTTGCTCCTCTTTTATTCCCTCTGGGAGGGGCCCTTCATCGTGCACCTGTGGCCTTACTCCCAAGTCGACCCTTGTTCTTTAGCTGTTCCCTTCGTCTGGCAACTCTGCGCATGCGCACACTGGGAACAGGCTCCAGCTGTTCGTCTGCCTCACTGATGTCTGACTCCAAAGGCAGCTGATAACTGGCATACGGCTCTGGCCCCCTCTCTGCCTCCGACACAGAGCCCTCATCAGAACCTTCCCCAGGCTCCAGGACTGGCCCATGTTCCTCCCCAACCTCCTCACTGTCCGACTCTGCTGCCAGATCACCTGGCCGCTGGCAGGCCACAACAAGATGCTGCAATGGTCATAAGGGGGGGAAACGGTCATAAGTCACTTTTTTTCAGTGCTGTTATAACTTCGACCGGTCACTAAACGAATGATTGTAAGTCAAGGAATACCTGTAGTACTTTGTTTTTCAAGATGGAGGTAGTGGGGCCCAATTATTTCAAAAAAAGAGTCATCTAACCAGATGCTTATTTCCTGGTAGAAGGAGCTTTCTGTAAATTAGTTGAACTGCATTCTGGCTTCTGGAAGGCAAATCTCCTTACTTTCAGTTCCTCTTCTTTAAATAGGAAAGCTGTTGCTATCAAAGACTAGGAACCCAACTCTCCTGGCCTTGGAGCACGTGCTGGTCCACACAAGATATTTTACTGCTAGGTAAGCTAAAAACTATGCCTTGGGTGCAAATGGATTGGCTAAAAGGAGGACCATACAGTCCTGGAAGAAGAAACCTATATCTGATTTGCATGTTGCTATGTGTTAATTTTTCAAAATTTGAATTTATTATTTTTTTAAAGAAAAGGGGTAAGGTGGAAAACTCGGAAGCAACATACTCAAAGTTTGGGAATTCTTCTATAACATCATTTTCCAGGTTCTTCCAATCCCTTTTATTATTATTAAGTTTGTAGTTACTACTTTTTCATTAATATTATTGTATATATTTATGCTTTTGTGGATTAGCATTTGCATCTATCATCTGTGTATGAAGATTAAAGTAGGCATCCTTTTTTTTTTTTTTTTTTTTTGGAAACCGTGGAGCTCAGCAGCCATTCAAAAGGTTCTGACTGAAATGTCTTTATTGAGCAATTAGTTTTTTGTATGTAAAACTCGCAGATTGCAAAAAAAAACTATTTGAAATTGGCCACATGGCTTACATCTTGGAGGATCAAACTGTACTTTGCAGTATCCCGATTCAATTGTCCCCAGAAATGTTTTTTTCCCCAAAGGCAACTGGACTTTCTTGGTGTTTTCTTTGAAAACATTTCTCAAAACCTTTTCAAAGAAAACATCAAGAAAGTACAGATGCCTTTTAGGGAAAAAAAAAAACACGTATGAGATAACCATGACCTGGTTTAATTGAAAATCTCAATAGACATCCCAACCCTTGATCTGCATGATTCCAGATAAACAAAGCCAATGTCAGGGTTCCAAGTAACACTCCCAATGAAAGAAGACTCCGAGGCTACAAGTTCCTCAAAGTTCCATTTTATTAGAGATGTCATATTGGCACATCTGGGAAAACCCGAATCTGAAAGCTTCCAGCTTTTTCCCATCCAAAAAAGTCCCATCCCCTGCACCCAAATGTCCATCACATGGTCCAATCAATGCACCGTCCCAACTGGAGCTGCCTCCCAGTCACACCAATCCAGGTGCAGGGCAAGCTGTCCTTGACCCTCTGAGAAAGGAATGTTATTATGACTACATATCACCCCTGCTCCATACAATCCCCCCTCCCAGTTTCCCACAGCACTAAACGTGGCAGGCCTGAAGGCCCAATGCAAAAGATGGCCTCCAGGGCTGACAGCCAGATTTTCTGGCCTTCCTCCCATTATTAATCCTGCCACGCTCTCCTTCTCTGTGTCTTTAACAGAAGCATTGTCACTTGATTCTCTGCAACTGGTTCGAAGAAGCTCTCTGCCCGGGACTGTTGGAAATCCTCAAATATTGTTGATATTTGGGAAACAACGCTTAAGAAATGGAAGCACCTCGGATATGATATTGGATGAACACAAGTAAGATCAGAGACCCAGCTTTTAAAATGTTGCCTCTTCCAAGGTTGATAAGGGCTACATGCAGCTCAATTTGATTTTTAAGTTCTCAATAGATAATCTTTCTCTTACATTGCCAGCATCTTCTCATTTGATTCTTAGTTATCTATTGTATCCTAATGACTTCTGTTCCCTTTTATATATGATTCAGATAAGCAAATCCACATAACCATTGATAATAGTGTATAAACTTGTGTGGGGGACACCGGGGCCCACACAACCATGGGGCTGGTTGATCCCACAAGAACCCCCCTCCCCACCTGTATTAACAACTCCATCTCCATCTTTTGATTTTATATATTATATATATATATTTAAACAATTCTTCTATTTTAATGCTTAATTTTATTGATTAAATTGCATACCAACCAAGCTAGTTCTGCTGACTGCCGGCTGACTGCAGTTTGGCAGTTCGAATCTCACCAGGCTCAAGGTTGACTCAGCCTTCCATCCTTCCGAGGTGGGTAAAGTGAGGACCCAGATTGTTGGGGGAAATAGGCTGACTCTGTAAACTGCTTAGAAAGGGCTGGAAAGCACTGTAAAGCGGTATATAAGTCTAAGTGCTATTGCTATTTTCCTCCCTCCCTCCCTCCCTCCCCTCCCTCCCGCTCAGTGGTTAAAATCCAATATTGCAGGCTGACTCTGTCCATAGCCAGGAGTTCAATCCTGAGCAGCTCAAGGTTGACTCAGCCTTCCATCCTTCCGAGGTCGGTAAAATGAGCACCCAGATTGTTGGGGGCAAAATGCTGACTCTGTAAACTGCTTAGAGAAGGCTGTAAAGCACTATGAAGTGATATATCAGTCTAAGTGCTATTGCTGTGTGTGTGTGTGTGTGTGTGTGTGTGTGTGTATGTATACATACATATATATATATATATATATATATATATATATATATATATATATATATATATATGTCATTGGTTATTCGGGTTTTCTCCCGCGTAACCAAAGACCTACATACAAACACCCACGAAAACCTCAGAAAACATACATACATACATACATACATACGTACGTACATACATACATACATATATAATTTTATTTTATTTTATTTTGTCGAGTACATATTAGATAAAATATATAAGTATAAACATGAATTGAATACATAAAATGAATACAATTAAAGGGAACATTAGAACAGGGATGGTAGGCACGCTGGTGTATATATTTATATCTAAGATGGATGGATGGATGGAGTCATTCAACTGTAAACTTTTTATGATGGACTAGTTAGTAGAACTAATACCTTTGCCTGTACCCATCATCCACAGTAGCTTTGTTTTCAAGGTCATCTTTGGAGCTTAAGAAGACATTCATAGATTGCCCAATATCTAACAGCCCATCTTTTTCTTTATAAAAACATGGGCAGTTCTTGGGAACATTTCTAGTCATTACCCCTTAATTGGGCAAGTCTTGGGCCAAATATCTTTCACAAATGTTGTTTAGAACTTCTTCTTTGAACCAGCAATGTTCTTAGAAGCGCCGCTGTCCCTCTGGGTTTTGTTATCCCTCTACAAGTGCTATGTTACATGCGTTATTTTTTTTAGCAGCCTTCTGTCCTGAATAGTTATTTATTTATTTATTTATTTATTTATTTATTTATTTATTTATTTATTTATTTATTTGTTTGTTTGTTTGTTTGTTTATTTATTTATTTATTTATTTATTTATTTATTTATTTATTTATTTATTTATTTATTTATTTAATCCAATTCAATTTGTATACCGCCCTTCTCCTAGTGGACTCAGGGCGGTGCACAGCCAGAACTAAAACACATAACAATACAAAATTTAAAATTATTAAAAGAATTATATACTTCGTCCCAAATTTAAAACAATTCGAATTAAAACCCATTGACAGATTAAAAGCTAAACAACTAAAAAACTAAAAAAAGTGGGGGGGGGGGGTTTTTCCACGCCAGCCCTGCTTGATGGAAAAGAAAAGTTTTCAGAGCACGGCGAAAGACCCGGAGATCCGATATCCTTCGTATCTCCGGGGGCAAATCGTTCCAGAGGGCAGGAGCTGCCACAGAGAAGGCCCTCCCCCTGGGGGTCGCCAGCCGACATTGCCTGGCTGACGGCACCCTGAGGAGTCCCTCTCTGTGGGAGCGTACTGGTCGGTGGGAGGCTATCGGCGGCAGAAGGTGGTCCCGCAAATTGGTATCTAACTCAAATTTTTTTTGGGTGTTAGGGTTACTTTCCTTCAGCTATAAGAATCGAGGGCAAAATGTCATGATAGGTCATCAGATGAGCCACTGTCCACTATATGAGAGGCACCATCTAAATTTTTTATCTCTCTTGGCTAAGGAAGCTCTTGCTTCCAAAAGTCAATTTTTTTTTGCAATTTCATCTCTCTGGGTGACGTCATTATCTTGGCTACAAGGGTTACTGTTGTACAGGCATTTAAAACTACTGTGTTTCCCCGAAAATAAGACCCTGTCTTATATTTTTTTGAACCCCGAAATAAGCGCTTGGCCTTATTTTCAAGGCGGTCTTATTAATTTTGGGGCGCCTGGAGCAAGACGGGGCTCCTCTTGCCGTCTTACCTGATTTCCAGCTCTGTCTCCCTAACCCTAACCAGAGGAAATGGCGGGGACCAGCTGCGCATGCACTGAAATATTTTCAGGGAGGGCTTATTTTCGGGGAAACACGGTAGTGATAGCTACTCATTCTACTTTGTCCTACGCTGGTTTTGTGTTGCAGCTGGGGTTGGATTCTTCGCTTGGGTAAAAGCTGTAGATAAAAATAACCCCAGGCGTTTCACTTTAGGGGAAGGGAAAGCTGCATAGCAGCCATATGCAAATATTGCTTTCTGCTGGCAGGTGTAATCACCATTCGGTTGGTAACCAGACGGATGCAGACCTGATCTCCGGGATAAGGATGGAGGGCGACTCTCCCAAGGTTAGTTTCATTTACTTGTTTCCAAGAAAAGATTCCCTAGAACAGTGTTTCTCAACCTTGGAAGCTTGAAGATGGGTGGACTTCAACTCCCAAAATCCCCCAGCCAGCGCTGCTGGCTGGGGGATTCTGGGAGTTGAAGTCCACCCATCTTCAAGCTTCCAAGGTTGAGAAACACTGCCCTAGAAGAAGACCATTCAGTCAGAACCTGGGAAGTCGAATTCTTTCCCTCTGGGCTGTTCTGTCCCCGAATATTGACAGAGGTTTCTTTTTACCACATTGGTTTGGTTCAGGGGTAAAAATGCACTTACCTTTCCTACCGGCTTGCTAATGTGCGTGCTCCGTGCATGTGGTAAAGAAAGCCGTGGAATACCAAGGAAGGAAGGAAAGAAAGGAAGGAAGGAAAGGAAGGAAGGCAACAGAGCCTTGATGGTACAGTGGTCTACGCATCCTGTTATTAACACAGCTGCCTGCAATTTACTGCTGGTTCGAATCTCTCCAAGGCTCAAGGTCGACTCAGCCTTCCATCCTTTCTAAGGTAGGTGAAATGAGGACCCAGATTGTGGGGGCAATAAGCTGACTTTGTATAAAATATACAAAAGAATGAAGGCTATTGCTTAACGCATTGTAAGCCACCCTGACTCTCCGGAGAAGGGCGGCATATAAATCAAATTTAAAAAAAAAAAAAAAAAGGAAGAAAGGAAGGAAGGGACTATCTTCCTGTATTTCCCTATATATGTTATATGCAGAAATGGCTCAATGGATACAGCCTACTTAATAAGACTTTCCAGGGGAAGTAGTCTAGTAGCACACAGTCACATGGCACCTTAAAAATGAACCGCGCTCACACACGTGCCATCATCAACGCATGCACTGGCTTCACTCATGTGCGCGCACCGTCATCTGCACATGCGTAGAGGGTCAAAGCCAGGATGTGACAACATCGCAGTTTGGGGGTGGTGGAGCCTGTGTCTCCCGACAGAGACCCCAAAATCAGCTGGCCGGTGGGAGGCGCGCGGCCGTGCTCGGTGGAGCTGACCTGGGTGTCGGCTCGCGTGCCCAAAGAGATAGCTCCGTGTCCCACAGGTGGCACGCGTACCACAGGTTCTCCATCACGGCAGTATGTGAAAGCCACCTCTGACTTGCTTGTTTTCTCGCAGATATTTCAGTACCCAAAATTAGGTAACATCAAATATGCTACTCAAATATCCTCCTTTATTAATACTTGGATAGATTTACTTGGTGCTTGATGGGCATTTGAATGCATGAATCGGTTAGATGCAAACCGAGCACCGTGTAGCTGTAAAATCTTGAAAATTAAATTTTAAAAGCTATACTTTGTTAGTTTTTGTCCTCACAGCTGTCTAGTCCATTATGAATTGTGGCATCCCAGATTCAAATGTACTTTCCTCCCTCCCCTCCAAATGTAAAGATGTCCACCCTAATCCAGCCGTCCCAGTTAGTTGTCCTCCAGTTCCCAGAAAACCCAGTACTCAGTGTTGGTGTCTCAAAGTATCCAGAGCAGTGGTGAAATGTAACATTTGTTACTACCGGTTCTTGGGCGTGGCTTATTGGGGGTGGGCGGTGTAATGTGACGGTGGACGTGGCCAACTTTTTATTTTTTACTTTTAAAAGCATTTTTTCTACAACCTTAAGAGGTTGCAGAAAAAAATGCTTTTAAAAGCCACTGACGATCAGGCAACTCAGCTGGGATCGCCAGAGGCTTTTAAAAGCATTTTTTTCTACAACCGAAGAGATTGTAGAAAAAAATGCTTTTAAAAGTCTCTGACGATCCCAGCTGAGCGGTGTGATCATCACAGGCTTTTTTTTTTTTTTTTACTTTTCAAAGCATTTTTTCAGCTGAAGAGGTTGTAGAAAAAATGTTTTTAAAAGTAAAAAAAAAACCTCTGATGATTGCAAGGCTCAGCTGGGCATGTGGGGGGGCAGGGATTTTTGCTACCGGTTCTCCGAACCACCAGCCTCCATCACTACCGGATCAGGCAATCCGGTCCGAACTGGGAGCATTTCACCCCTGATCCAGAGGATAATAGATTGAGGAAGAAGATTCTCTTTAACTATCCTTGGGAATAAAATACTTCATTTACAGGACTGGGGTATGATAATACTGGGATGGCTGGAGAATTCTGGGATTAGTAGTCCTCTTACCTGAAAGCTGCCAAGGTTGAGAAACACTGCTGTTCTCCACCCATACAGAACATTTGGGAGTAGTTCAGGCTGAAATTTACTGCATCTGGAAAAAATCAGATATGGGAAAAGTACACCTGCCCTGCAGTGTTGCTAACTACACCTTTCAGCTTTGTAGCTAAGTCTCACCAATGGAGAAAGAATTCTGGTAGCAGTAATTATACAGTACAGGTGGTCCTCGATTTACACCAACAATTCAGCCCAAAATTTCTGTTGTTAAGCGAGACATTTGTTAAGTGTCCTTTGCCCCATTTTACGATGTTTCTTGCCACAGTTAAGTGAATCACAGCAATTGTTAAATGAACCCGGCTTCCTCATTGATTTTGCTTGTCAGAAGGTCACAAAAGTGAATCGCATGACCCCGGGACACTGTAACCATCATAAATGTGAGCCAGTTGCCAAGCATCCAAATTTGGTCACATGACCATGGGGATGCTGCAGTGGTCATAAGTGTGAAAAACGGTACGTATAACATTTGGAGGGAGAGAGAAATTCCCTGCAGTTGCTTCAGGAAATCTGTGGAGCTGAATGGTGGAGACCAGATGATAAATCTGGTATTCTTTTGTAAAAGGAATTTAGTTCAATTTAGTGATTCAGTTTAGTTCATACCTGAGTGGCCTATTGCTTACTTTCTTCAATTTAAGTCTAAATTTTGCAATGAGAAGCTCATGATCTGAGCCACAGTCAGCTTCTGGTCTTCTTTTTACTGACTGTATAGAGCTTCTCCATCTTTGGCTGCAGAGCACATAGTCAATCTATGTTGACCGTCTGGTGATGTCCATGTGTAGAGTCGTCTCTTGGGTTGTTGAAAAAGAGTGTTTGCTATGACCATCATATTCTGAATCCTGAAGATGAAACTCAAATATTTTGGCCACCTAATGAGAAGGAAGGATAGCCTAATGCTGGGAATGATGGAGGGCAAAAGAAGAAGGGGACGACAGAGAACAAGGTGGCTGGATGGAATCACTGAAGCAGTCAGCATGAGCTTAAATGGACTCCAGAGGATGGTAGAAGACAGGAAGGCCTGGAGAAATGTTGTCCATGGGGTCACGATGGATCGGACACGACTTTGCCACTAACAAAATTTGTAAAAAAAAAGGGAGAGGAAAAAAAATGGACCGGCTAAGTCTTTTTCATCTAGCTTTCCTCTCGAGGTTACATGGGTCCTTCCAATATAGATTCGTGACTCTTCTTTTTAAACTTCTCCTTGGTCCTTTAGAGAAAAAGCTATTGTTAAAATAAATCAAATGAAACAGTGGACTTTGTTCCAAAGCAAATGTCTATGGAAATAATGTTAGCCACAGGAAAGCTGCGCAATCAAATAATCCCTCACTGTGTTTTTCCTAGATAACTAAGTCCCAGGCTGATTTATTTATTTATTTATTTATTTATTTATTTATTTATTTATTTATTTATTTATTTATTTATTTATTTATTTATTTATGAAATTGATCTGGTAATGTATTGACTATATTATTAATAGAATTTATTCCAGGAGTTGAGCAAGCTGGGCTGGAAGGCAGAGTTAAATATGTCATTAGTTTGGAGTCATCGCGCAGCCACAAGAGATCCAAAACCAGCCCTCCATGAATTCTGTAGACCTTTATCTAGCACCAATTTAACTTTGACTGTTAGTTGACCGGATTCTTGCATATAGCTAGCCATAATAAACTCTTCTGTGCTTTGAACTCAATAAATGCTCCTGGTTATTTGTGCCTGACAATGTATAAGGTCATCAAATCAGAAACTCAAGGCAGTCTCAAGGAAATGTTCCTATGCCTCATTTTTTTTTTTTACATGTATAAAAATAAATGTTTCCAATGTTTTTAGTTTGGCTATAAATACCAAAATGTTTCATCTTTTTTCCCAAGGAGAGTGATGCTGGCGCATTAACAGATACCTTATTCAGGTGAGTGAAAATCTATCCATTTCATAATCCACCTTGTTTTTCTGCTATTGGATTGTTCACTCATCTCTCATTCTTTTCCCAGTGAACTAATTTCATCCGAAGAAACTTCTGTTTCTGCTGCAGAGGGCATTGAAGAATCACAAGGTATGTTGAAGGTAAAAGCACAGGTTAGGTGAAACCTGGCTCAAAACCAGTAAATGTGGGAGGGACCTTGGAGTCCTAGTGGACGATCACTTAAAAATGAGCCAACAGTGTGCTGCAGCTGCCAAAAAGGCTAATACAATCCTTGATTGTATAAAGAAGCATAGAATCAAAATCACATGAAATATTACCCTGTTTCCCTGAAAATAGGACCCAACCAGAAAATAAGTCCTAGCATGATTTTTCAGAATGCTCGTAATATAAGCCCAAACCCCAAAATGCCTCAGTTAAGATTGTCAGCCAGATGGATGCATTTAGTACCGTATTTTCCCCAAAATAAGACCTAACCAGAAAATAAGCCCTAATGCATCTTTTGGAGGAAAAATTAATATAAGACCCGGTCTTATTTTTGGGAAAACACAGTAGTACTGCTTTATAAAGCCTTGATAAGGCCATACCTGGAATACTGCATCCAATTTTGGTCCCCACATTACAAAAAAGATGTTGGGACTTTGGAAAAAGTGCAAAGAAGAGCAACTAAGATGATTAAAGGCCTGGAGACAGAAATATATGAAGAACGGTTGCAGGAATTGGATATGGCCAGTACAGAGAAAAGAAGGACTAGGGGTGACATGATAGCAGTATTCCAGTATTTGAGGGGCTGCCACAAAGAAGAGGGAGAGTCAACTTATTCTCCAAAGCACCTGAAGGCAGGACAAGAAACAATGGATGGAAAACTAATCAAGGAGAGAAGCAACCTGGAATTAAGGAGACGCTTCCTAACAGCGAGAACAATTAACCAGTGGAATGGCTTGCCTTCAGAAGTTGTAGGTGCTTCATCACTGGAGGTTTTTAAGAAAAGACTGGACAACCACTTATCTGAAGTGGTATAGGGCCGTGGTGGCGAACCTATGGCACGCGTGCCACAGGTGGCACGTGTAGCCATATCAGTGGGCACGGCAGCTGATCTCTGGCGCGCATGCGCACGCCGGCCAGCTGATTTTCGGGCCTTCTGGGCCCACCAGAAGTAGGGAAACAGGCTGCCTCCGGAGGTCCTGGGGGGTGGGGCGGTGGGGAAGGCCTGTTTTTCTTTCTTACCTGGCTCCAGATCCTCTCCATGCATCTGGGGAGGACGCAAGCAGCCTTCCCCACCCCCTCGCAGGCCCTCCCAAAACCTGTCACTTCCTGCCCCACCGGGAGCTGGGAAATGGGCCGTTTCAGGCCTCCGGAGGGCCTCCGAGGGAGTGAGAAAGGTTGTTTTCACCTTTCCCAGATAAATAGAGAGGATCTGGAACCAGGTAAGAAAGAAAAACAGCCTACCAGGCCATCATGAACCAGGAGCAGGGGGGGGAGAGGGGGGTTGCGCGCGCATGGGCAGGGCACATAGAATTACCGGTGTGGGCACACATGCGTGCGACCCTCCCCCACCCACCCCTCTCCTGACATGCAATGGCAAAAAGGTTAGCCATCACTGGTATATGGTCTCCTGCTTGAGCAGGGGGTTGGACTAGAAGATCTCCAAGATCCCTTCCAGCCCTATTCTTGATTGCCTGATAGAGAGGAGTGGTAAGTAGAGCAAAGAACATTTCAAATTTTTGTGGGTTTCTGCAGCCAACGACAATGACCCCAGTGATATCGTCAAAAAAGAAACATTGGCTGTTATTGTTCAGTAAAAAAACCTTTCTGAACTTCCACAGATTACAGTGGGAATCCGGATCTGGCTTTTCCTGCACCTGTAAAGAACTAAATATTTTTTTCCTAACTAGCATTTCCCTTCCAAAGAATTTTGGTGGTGAACGGAGAGAGGCTTAGAAATTTATTGATTGATTGATTGATTGATTGATTGATTGATTGATTGATTGATTCGATTTATATGCCACCCTTCTCCAGAGACTCAGAGTGGCTTACAATGCGTTAAGCAATAGCCTTCATACTTTTGTATATACCTGCTTAGTAGGGCTTTCGCCCGCCCCCCCCAAGCGGTGTTCTTTTTTTATACAAAGTCAGCTTATTGCCCCCACAATCCGGGTCCTCATTTTACCTACCTCAGAAGGATGGAAGGCTGAGTCAGCCTTGAGCCTGGTGAGATTTGAACTCGCAGTAATTGCAGGCAGCTGGCAGCTAAGTGCTACTTAACAGCACTTTAGTCGGCTGAACCACCAAGGCTTTCAAATATGGTTGAAAGCCATCAAGTTATGTCCCCTTAACAGAAGACTGGTCTTTCCTCTATTGAAATGTATGAAAATCTTTATAAACACCCGAGGGATCTGAGCTGCCTATCATATTAGCAATTTTTCCCCTCGTCTTCTGCCTTTATAGATACGGACTCTACACTACTGGAACCGGAGGGGAAAACACAGCTCTCTACTTTACCGTTGCAGGAAGCAACTGTTGCTTCAAAAGAGGAAGCTCTAGAAGACGCCTCCGGCAACAAGACTGGTATTGTTGTTACTCTTTTTTTCAGATACATGAAACTCTTGGCAAGCAGGAAGCTACTGAAGCCACGAGCATTCCTTGGATTTGGATAAAGCCAAACTGGGCTGGGATCACACCTTGCCTTAAGCCATGGCTTACAAGTCACAGTGACTGACTTAACAGATCACGCTAAAGCAGGGGTGTCAAACTCAAGGCCCGGGGGCCAGATCCAGCCCGTGGGGTGCTTAGATCTGGCCCGCGGGGCCACCCTGGAAATAGTGAAGGACTGGCTGGCGGGACCTCTGCCAGCAAAAACAGAGTTCACGAGGGGCGTGAGCAGCCCCCCCGAGCTCCGTTTTTGCTGGCAGAGGATTGCAGGAGGCTGTCGCAGCCAAAAACGGAGCTCGGGAGTCCGTTTTCACTGGCAGAGTGCTCAGGCCACCACATGCCCCCCCCCGACACAAGTGACGTCATGCTGGCCACACACCCCTGGCCCCCCGAGGTCAAACACAACCCTGATGAGGCCCTCAATGAAATTGAGTTTAACACCCCTGCACTAAAGGCAACTGGACTTTCTTAGGTTTTTCCCTTGAAAACGTTTCACTTCTCATCCAAGAAGTTTCTTCACTTCTGATTGAATGGTGGGAAGTGAACGGATTTATGTATTATTTATGTATGTATGTATGTATGTATGTATGTATGTATGTATGTATGTATGTATTTATTTATTTATTTATTTATTTATTTTATTTATTTATTATGATTGATTGATTGATTGATTGTTTGATTGATTGATTCGATTTATATGCTGCCCTTCTCCGGAGACTCAGGGCAGCTTACAATGCATTAAGCAATACCCTTCATACTTTTGTATATACCTGCTTAGTAGGGCTTTCGGGCCCCCCAAGCGGTGTTCTTTTTTATACAAAGTCAGCTTATTGCCCCCACAATCCGGGTCCTCATTTTACCTACCTCGAAAGGATGGAAGGCTGAGTCAACTTTGAGCCTGGTGAGATTTGAACTGGCAGTAATCGCAGGCAGCTGGTATTACTTTAACAGTGCTTTAGTCTGCTGCACCACCAAGACTATTTTGCAGTCATCTGGTCGTTAGCACTCTCTCTGAGGATCAGTCATTAGTTCTCTTTGAGAGACATTGAAGCCACTTGGGGTTTTGTCTGTATTTTCAGAGTCCCCTGAAAATCGGGTGGGTGTGGAACCTTTCTAAGACTCTTGAAAGGACTGGTACTAAGTATATAAATCCTTCCATTCCCCACCATTCAGTCAGAACTGAAGAAGCTTCTTGGATGAGAAGCGAAATGTTTTCAGGGAAAAAAGCAAGAAAGTCCAGTTGCCTTTTGGAAAAAGCACCTTTAGGACAACCACAACCTGAATGATTGAGAACCTCCATAAATAGATCACACTAAACAAACATCTCAAGAAGCTCTCATGCCGGATGTAAAGCCGGCCTTGTCTTTAACCTGGACAGGATAATCACTGTATGATTGAATCACTATTTTTTTCTAACTCTAACCTACACCGAACAAGGGATTCTATTTTACGGCTTAAATCGTCCCTTCAATTCTTTGATCCCCCGTTATTAGTTATTGTATTTTTGACACTGTCATCCTCTTATGTACGTATGGAACTTTTCAATCATTCAGGTCATCATGGTCGTCCCAAATGTACTTTTTCCAAAAGGCAACTGGACTTTCTTGGGTTTTTTTTTTTCTCTCTGAAGACGTTTCGTTTCTCATCCAAAAAGTGTCAAGCTTTGGAAGCCATATGAGGCCGGAAGCTTCCATGCTGCCACCTTCTCCTGTGTGAGAAAGTAGGAGGGGGGATTTAGTAGAGGGGTTGTCTGAAGACATAATAGCATTCTTCCTGTCGGTCAAGGTCAGGCCGATCCTGCATCTGGAGCAGGGGTGGGTTCTAAAATTTTTAACTACTGGTTCTGTGGCTTATTTTATGGGCGTGGTTTGATGGTCATGTGACAATTCTTTAGGATTTAGCAGAGGTAGTGGTCTACCAGGCTTTTAACTGCTTGCGGTTGGTCCAGTCTACCCATTTGTTCTTGGAGCATTCCGGTCTACCTATTTGTTTTTCGAGCGCACTGGTCTACCCATTTGTTTTTCGAGCGCACTGATCTACCACCACACTGCCTTTTAACACTGATCAGCTGTAGGGCGGCTCTTTGAAGCCCCGTGGCAAGAGTTTAAACAGTTTTTTTCCTTCTAGCCGATCAGCTGGGATTCGGGAGGCAGCAAATAGATTGGGGGCGGGGCCAAATAAAAGGTAAGAATAACGTGGGGGGCGGGGGTGGGAGGGCCCAGCTCCCGAACAAAGAGAAGTGGTTCGGTGACGTCATATCGTCACTGCTACCAGCTCGGCCGAACCGGGAGGAACCCACCACTGATCTGGAGAAGGAGTGGTCGGAGTGAGGTCTCGAGATGGGACGGATGGTGATTGGAGCATGTGATCGACTGAGGAGTGAGGGGATGGTTTGGGGGGGGGTTGATTTACTGAGGGAACACCCGGCCCTCTCAGATTCGGGTTTTCCCAGATGTGCCAGTTTACCTATTCTAGTAAATAGAACTTTGAAAATTAATTGCTTCAGAGTTTTTACTCGGAGCTGGTGGGTTTTCTGGAACGCTGACAAAAAGCTGCTTGGATGAGAAGCGAAACATTTTGAAAGACCAAAACCAAGAAGGTCCGGTTGCCTTCTGGAAAAAAGCACCTTTGGGACCAGGGGTGGGTATTCACTTACCTTCGCTACCGGTTTGCAAATGTGAGTGTGCGTGCGCAAGGCCTTCCACGCATGCGCAGAGCATCAAAAACATGGATAAATAGGACGTGATGACGTCCGGGTGGGTGGGCGGAGCCACCAGCAGCCACCGCTACCTGTTCGCCTGAACCGGATAGAACCGGCTGAATGCCACCACTGTTCAGGACGTCCTCTTAAATAATCCCCCCCCTCCCCGAAAGTTGTAGTCTTTCAAGGCCCCAAGGAGTTCTGTAATAAAAGTAATAATAGTCATGAACAAAACAGTCTGGTCCGGATGCATAGCTCTGATCAGAGCTTTCTGGCAGTTCTTTGCAAGTTTTCCACTCATGCAAATGAGCCCTAGAAGAGCATCCGCAGAAGACGACCTGTTCAATGCTTATGACCAGTGATGAAATGTAAAATTTGTTAACTACCGGTTCTGTGGGCGTGGCTTGGGGGTGGTGGTGGGGTAATATGACTGAGTGGGTGTGGCCAACTTTTTTTTTTTTTTTTTACTTTTAAAACCATTTTTTCTACAACCTCTTCGGCTGAATAGGTTGTAAAAAAAGTGCTTTTAAAGCCTCTGATGATCCCGGCTGACTTGCCTGATTGGCAGAGGCTTTCTTTCTTTATTTTTTTAAGCCTCTGACGATCCCAGCTGACTTGCCTGATCGGCAGAGGCTTTTTTTCCTTTTAAAAACATTTTTTCTATAACCTCTTCGGCCCAAGAGGTTGTAGAAAAAATGCTTTTAAAAGCCTCTGATGATCCCAGCTGAGCCACACGATCATCAGAGGCTTTTTTTTTTTTTTACTTTTAAAAGCATTTTTTCAGCCAAAGAGGTTGTAGAAAAAATGCTTTTAAAAATTAAAAAAAAGCCTTTGATGATTGTGCGGCTCAGCTGGGCAATGGGGGGGGGCAGGGATTTTTGCTACCGGTTCCCCAAACCACCCGCCTCCATCGCTACCGGATTGGGCGATCCAGTCCGAACTGGGAGCATTTCACCCCTGCTTATGACTCCTCTTTTTTTGGCAGGTGATTCATCTTCATGTCAGGATCTGTCAAGCAGCGTCGTGTGCCAAAAGAACCAGGATATGTAAGTATCTGGTTTCAGAAATACACTCAAGTTACAGAAAAAAAGTCAAGATTGCGACTAATTTTTAGCCTGTTTTTTTTCTGCGTCTTGGAGCATTGTTGCGCTGTTCTAGATGCCACCTTGACATGTCCTATGAGTGCCACTGTTCAGGTTCTATGAATGCAAAGAATATCAAGCTTGCCCCTTCTTCTCACCCGCCTGGTATCCCAAGCCTCTCTTTTGTCTGGAATATTTGCGGGAAATATACCCTGTTTCCCCCAAAATAAGACATCCCCTGATAATAAGCCCAATCAGGCTTTTGAGCACATGGCAATAAGGCCAAGTGCTTATTTCAGGGTTCAAAAAAATATAAGACAGGGTCTTATTTTCAGGGAAACACGGTAGGTAGTCCTCAATTTACCACCACAATTGAGCCCAACATTTCTGTTGCCAAGTGAAATAGTTGTTAACTGAGGGTTTTGTTTTTTTTAATTTGATTTATATGCCGCCCTTCTCCGGAGACTCAGGGCGGCTTACAATGCGTTAAGCAATAGCCTTCATCCTTTTGTATATTTATACAAAGTCATCTTATTGCCCCCACAAACTGGGTCCTCATTTTACCTACCTTAGAAAGGATGGAAGGCTGAGTCAACCTTGAGCCTGGCGAGATTCGAACCTGCAGTAATTGCAGGCAGCTGGTCTTAATAACAGGGTGCTTTAGACCACTGTACTACCAAGGCTCTGTTTTATTACCTTTCTTGCCATAATTGTTAACCACTGCAATTGTTAAATTAGTAACCATCAGGTGCCGGGGAAACCAGGGAGATTCAGGCAGTTCAAATGACTATAAATATTTATTGAAAGCTTAAGCTCTCTACAAGAATCTGAGCTACTAACAGTCAAGGGAAAATCATGGGAATTAAGGTGGACTTGACTTAGATTTTTCGTGGGCACTCAAGGACTCATGACTGAGGGTTTGAGACCTGAGCGCCACGTGAGGAGGTGAGCTCCCGTCCTCGCCCCAGCTCCTTCCAACCTAGCAGTTCAAAAGCATGCAAATGCGAGTAGATAAATAGGTACCACTATGGTGGGAAGGTAACAGCGCTCCATGATGTCATGCTGGCCACGTGTCCGTGGAAATGTCTTTGGACAGCGGTGGCTCAGTGGCCTTGAAATGGAGATCATCACCGCCCCCTAGAGACAGCAGTTAAGGGACTAAAATCCACAAGGACTCCTTTTTTTAAATTCTCCTCTAAAATTCCATATTCTGTGCTTTAGTCGATGTGCCATTCTGGGTCACTTCAACTGAAAGGTCAGAAGTTTGTCCTCTGCCTGACAGCATAATGATTGGTCTGCAGATGTTCCCTTAAGAGTAGACCTTGTTCCATCTTGTGAGGTCCCCAACCCCCTTGAGATGTTGGTGGTGCTGGGACTCCAGATCTTTTGGCCAGAATGGTTATTAAATTAGGAGAATTGCAGTTTATCTGCGAAGACCTTAGAAAAGGGTATTTCAGGTGTGTGTCTCTACTAATATTCTCTCTTTTGTTCTTCTTGTTTCAGTGGCTCTCCCAACGAGAAAGAAGTGGAGGTGAGCATACACGTACTTGTTGCTTTTTCTACCTCCTCTTGGTATGTCTTCATATTTTTTAGCTGTGTTTCCAGGAAATGGGGCAAGGGGCAGCAGGATTTTGGGTGTGTAGAGTCCATGCTTTTAGTTTGAGCATCTGCCAGTATTTCCTAAGACAAGGTGGCAGGGTAGGACCTGGTTAACTGGAGACAGGATGTTAAGTTGAGCTTCCTTGCTCCATCTACCTAAATCCTATGTCAGTGTGATACTTTCTCCACTTGAGGTAGGTTTGAGCCAGGGGTCGGCAACTCGCAGCTCTGGAGCCGCATGTGGCTCTTTCATCCCTCTGCTGCGGTTCCCTGTCACTCAAAATATGCGTCACAACCGCCAATGTGCGACACCCGCCGGCACGCAATTTATTGAGCTTTTCGACCCCGGTAAGCCAACCATGGATAAATCCAAGAAAAGAAAAGTTTTAGAAGAAAACAGAATGTTTAATTCAACTACATATGTTAGTTTTGTGGCTGCTCAGGAAATAATCAGGCATGGGAAGGGTTTTGTGGCTCCCGGTGTTTTGTTTTCTGTGGGAAATGGGTCCAAATGACTCTTTGAGTGTTTAAGATTGCCGACCCCTGGTTTGGGCCATTGAAATTCATGATCGATCTAACAGAGATAGGTTAAGAAACCCTCAGTGTTGAATTAACTGGCAGGATTAGTGTTTAACTGAATGTAAATAAGGGAAACAAATAGTTATTTTGGGCACTAGTGCCCTCTATTGCTTATTAAATTAACCATGTGCAGAATGATTAGAGTTAGAACTCTTTGAATTCAAAGCTCTGATTCTGAGCAGGAAGCCGCTTTTCAGAGTGCAACACAGCCACTGTAAGTGTGAAAAGAGCCTCCCCAGCTGTTGGATGTGCGTTGTATCCCAAATGCCTCTGTTTCAAGAGCAGAACAGCATTCAAAAGTCAAAAAGTTTGGAGTGTGCTTGAAACAGCTGGCTTCACACTCCGAATGGTGGTTTTACATCATATGGGGATTCTTTCAGAATTGAACTGGTTTGACTTGCAAGATTTGGCACCTCCTGCCTTGCCACCCAGATACAGAATAACAGAGTTGGAAGGGATCTTATAGATCATCTAATCCAACCCCGTGCTGAGGCAGGAGACCCTATACCAGTGATGGCTAACCATTTTGCCATCACGTGCCAAAAGCAGGGGGAGTGCAGGGGGGTTGCGCACACGTGTGCCCACACCCATAATTCAATGCCCCACGGCCCCCGTGCATGTGTGTGCAACCCCCCCCGCGCTCCCCTTGCTATTGGCACACAATGGCACGGTGGGACCGGAGGGCCTGTTTTTTCGCCCTCCCCAGGCTCCAGAGCCTTTCTAGGAGCCCGGGGAGGGCAAAAACGGCCTTACTCAGACACACACACCCCGGAGACCCTCCTGAGGCCAGAAATGGCCCACTTCCCAACTTCCAGTGGGACCAGAAGGCCCGTTTTTCAGTCTCCCCAGGCTCCAGAGCCTTTCTAGGAGCCTGGGGAGGGCGAAAATGGCCTTCCCCACCCCCGCAGAGGGCAGAAACAGCCCGTTTCCCAACATCCGGTGGGCCTGGAAGGCCGGAAAATCGGGTGGCCGGCACACGTTTGCGCGCTGGAGCTGAGCAACTGCAATGGCTCGCATGCCCTATACCTATGTTGACGAACCTATGGCACGCGTGCCCAAGATGGCATGCAGAGCCATCTTTCAGAGCATACGAGATGTCACCCAACCCACCTGCAGCTGCATATGCACATGTGCCCCAGCTGGTGTTTCAGCCTCTGGTGCGCATGCGCGCAATTCAGGGGACCCAGCTGGTCTTCGGAACTGTCCTGTGCATGCGTGTGCATTTGTGCATGAGTCTTTGCGCACAGCACACGCATGCGTAGATGGCATTCACACATGGGCATTGCACGTGTGAAAACCACACACATGCACAGATGTTGTGATTGTGTGCACGGTGCACAGAGGGGTGTGTGCAAAAGCCGTGCACATGTGCAGATAGTGTGGTTGCATGTGCAGTGCACGGGGGAGGAACCGTGCATTAGTGCGGATAGCACACCGCACACAAAGCGCATACGTGTTTAGTACTCGGTGAGTAAAAGCTTCGCCACCACTGCCCTATACCATTTCAGATAAGCGGTTGTCCAGTCTCTTCTTGAAAGTCTCCAGTGGTGGAGCACTCATAACTTCTGAAGGTTGGTTGATTGTTCTCACTGCCAGAAAGTTTCTCCTTATTTCTAAGCTCAAGTTCGTCCAGAATTCAACTTGAGATTCCTTCCTGCTAGAAGCAATAACAGATGATTGATTGATTGATTGATTGATTGATTGATTGATTGCACGGAGAGCGATTAACCAGCTGGTAAATCTGCCTAGTAAGGATGTTTGCTCCTCTTCTGTTTTCCAGGCAGAATTTCTACGGCTGTCTCTTGGATTCAAATGTGACCTCTTTACTTTAGAGAAGAGAGTCAGGCTTGAAGAACGATCTCGGGATCTCGCGGAAGGGAGCCTGAATAAAGAAATTGCTGGCGCCTTAAAACTACTTGATGTAAGAAGGAGGGAGATGGATTCCGTTGCTTCAGGGGGTGAAGGCAGACCTAACTTCTAGATCAGTGCTTCTCAGCTTTGGCCATTCTTCAAGTGGCAGAGTAAAAGACAGCAGCAAATGTCCTGTATCTACTGTTATTTCCCCGAAAATAAGACCTAACCGGAAAATAAGCCCTAAGATAGATTTTTACTCCAAAAGCATTATAATTCAAATAAATTTGATAAAAATAAAAAAAAAACAATTTAAATTTAAAAAATCCGATTTAAATTTTTAAAAATCTGATTTTCATCCACCCTGTTAAGAAGATTCAGCTGTAGTCCATCTTCAGCCCCATAAGCTCTAGGTCAGTCTGTTCTCTCAGCCCAACCTGACTTACAGAATGGGGATAAAATGAAAGAGATCTCTCCCTTGAGTTCTTGAGAAAGAGGTAGGGTAGACATTTATTAAATAATAGCAACTTACATTGCTTTGCAGACACGGTTATGCAAATCTCTAGCCACAGTCAAAGAGGTTTCTCTGTACTGGATGTGGGTGGACTTATTGATACGAATGGCAATTATACTGTTGAAAACAGAGGGCTCAAAAGTCATTTTTGGAGCTAAATGTTTGGCAGACGATTGTCCCGTTCGTTGTTTCTTCATTGGTATAGAGTACAACACTTGTCTTCTGTTTTACATGGACATCCTGGATATTCTTTGCTCAGTCTTTAGCCTCTCTAAGCGAAGATAACCAGGTGCAGGAGATAGTTAAGAAGCTGCAAAAGAGTCTGGACCTACTGGATCAGCATGCCACCAGAATCGCTAGCAAAGCAGAAATGCTGGGAGCTGTTCATCAGGTAGGTTGCTCGATCCAAAATTGTAAAGAATCGAAAGGTCTTCTCCAAGCCGAGTTTGAGTCCTGGTGACTTCATGGATCCACCGCTGTCTTTTTCCAATTTGCATGTGTGGGGAAGGCAATAGGGCTTAACACCCAAACCAATCTACATTCCTGATATTTCCTTGTCTCCTTCACAATGATAAATCAGGCCTCACTTAGATAGTCAACATCTGGCAGAGTTGGTTATATGTTGCCACCAGGCTGGATTTTATGGATGCGGCGTTCTTTCAGATAATCATGAAGAAAAAATATATATGCAGAATTGAATATTAGTTTAGTTTAGTTTAGTTTAGTTTTATTAAATTTATATACCGCCCTACTCCCGAAGGACTCAGGGCGGTGAACAGGCACAGGATAAAATACAGAAATACAAAAGTTAAAAACAATTTAAAACCAAATTAAATAATTTAGCCCATGACAATTAAAATCCCAATAAATTTAAAACAAATTAAAATTTCAATTTAAAATTTAAAAGAAAGGGGAGAAAAATTAGGCCAGGCCGGCTTGCTGGAATAAGAGGGTCTTAAGAGCACGGCGGAAGGTGTGTAGATCCGGGATCCTCCGTATCTCCGGGGGGAGCTCGTTCCAGATAGTGGGTGCCCCCACAGAGAAGGCCCTCCCCCTGGGGGCCGCCAGTCAATACTGCTTGGCTGACGGCACTCGGAGGAGCCCCTCTCTATGAGAGCGTACCGGCCGGTGGGAGGCTATTTGTGGTAGTAGGCGGTCCCGTAAATAACCAGGTCCTAAGTTATTACCGTTGGTTGAGTTGGCAGGAGGTTGCCACCTCCTTGGAAGTCAAATCCGCTGGGATCAAATGAAAAGTTCTTTGAAAGTAGATTCTGGAACAGTGAGTCTCAAGCTTGGCAATTTTAAGATGGGTGGACTTCAGCTCCCAGAATCCCCCAGTCAGCATGGATCACTGTGGAATCCTAGGAGTTGAAGTCCACCCATCTTAAAGTTGCCAAACTTGAGAAATACTGTTCTGGAAAAATCCTTTCTTAGCAAAATCTGTTTGTAAATGATGATGGGATTTGGAAAGCTCGTGGAGCAAGGCAGCAGAGAAGTTAGTCAGAAAGAAATACGAACCAACAAGATAAGGAAAAGGTGATACAAACATAAGGATTTAATATTCTTGAGTTTCTAGTGGGGAAAAAAATTATTGATTCAAACGAGCAAGTTGAATCTCTACAAGCTTGAATAAATCTGCAAAGGCATTTGTGATGCAACCTTTGTGGCTGGTGTTGCCACACAACCTATAAAGGCATATACCGTATTCCCTTGATGGTCCTCTCTATTGTGTTGATAATAGTTTTAATCAGTTCTGATTTACTAGGACAGTCTGATGTTACAGAAGTATAATAGAGCTATTGTTCAAGAATTTTAGATATTGGACTAAAGTCTAATGTGATTGGGAAGTTCTGGAGATCAATAGGAGCATCATGTCTTAACAATATTTTAGTTCACGTTGTAAGTTGTGAAGCAGCTTTTCATCTTACCCAAACACTCTGCAGCCTAAATGTTCTATGTAACATTTTGCCTGAAGAATCATTCTGGCCTCTCAAAACCTTATTTTTTTTCTGTAGTTTTGGAAAGAACGAGCTGTTTATTTGTCATATTGGTTCCTCCAAGACAATATTCAAGACAACGTGTCCCAAGTAGAGAAGCTCCTTGAGTGTTGGTCCAGCCTTCGCTCTTGATTTGTAGAAAAGTTGGTACATACAATATGTGGAATTTGCTGGTCTTCCATTGAGTCATACACCCTGTTCCTTGACTGAGCGAAACAGGGCATCCTTCGTTCTTACTCATCCATAAGGAACAAGAATTCTTTAACAAGTGGTTGGCACTAAACTCCTGCTTCTACAGATCTTGCCACCATTCTCTTCCTTAAACGCTATGTGGCATCCTTGTCCAACCTGATAATATCGACACACCCTCCCCATCATCAGTGTGGTTACAGAATCCAGTAGACCAGTGGTCCCCAAACTTTGTGGCTTGGTGGCCTGGCTGGGTGTGTGTGTGTATGGAGAAGGGAACTAGGTCACACAGGCAACAGGCCAGCACACATGTGTGCAAGTGCCCACAGGCCAGTGTTGAAATTCAATTTTTTCTACTACCAGTTCTGTGGGCGTGGTTTGATAGGCATGGCAGGGAAAGGATACTGCAAAATCTCCATTTCCACCCCACTCCACGGGAAGGATACTGCAAGATCCCCATTCCCTCCCCGCTCCTGGGGGAAGGATATTGCAAAATCTCCATTCCCACCCCACTCTGGGGCCAGCCAGAGGTGACATTTGCCGGTTCTCCAGACTACTCAAACTTTCCGCTACCGGTTCTCCAGAACCTGCTGGATTTCACCCCTGCCACAGGCCCTCTGCTCACATTAGTTAACCTGCACACGTGCACTCCAGCCAGCCACTCACGCAGCCCAATTCCGAATAAGTCATGGCCCGGTAGTGGGCCAAAGCCTGGGGGTTGGGCACCCCTGCAGCAGACCATCATAAATCACAACTACCTGCCAGGCGTGTTGTAGAGTCTATTACTTTGTTTCCACTCCTGGATCCTTGGAAGTTGCTTCTTTCTACAGGTAGTCCTCGACTTACAACAGTTCATTTAGGGACCGTTCGAAGTTACAATGCCACTGGAAAAAAGTGACTTACGACCCTTTTTCACACTTACGACCCTTGCAGCATCCATCCCCCACGGTCACATGGTTTACACTCGGATGCTTGATTCACTGACTCACATTTACGACGGTTGCAGTGTCCCCGGGGTCCTGTGATCCACCTTTTGTGACCTTCTGACGGGCAAAGTCAATGGGGAAGCCAGATTCACTTAACGCAACAGGGTTAACCACTGCAGTGGTCCACTTAAGAAACGTGGCAAGAACAGTCGTCAAATGGGACAAACTCCCTTACCGTATTTTTCGGATTATAAGATGCACCGGAGTATAAGACGCACTAAGATTTCGATGTGCCTCTCAGAGCACTCTGCAGGCCCCATTTTTTCACAAAACGGGCAACGCATGGGGGGTTTCCGGAGGCCAAAAACGGGCCCGTTTTTTCAAAAAATGGGAGTGTTTTTTTTAATTTTTATTTATTTATTTATTTATTTATATGCCGCCCTTCTCCGGAGACTCAGGGCTGCTTACAGTGCGTTAAGCAATAGCCTTCATACTTTTGTATATTTATACAAAGTCAGCTTATTGCCCCCACAAACTGGGTCCTCAATTTACCCACCTTAGAAAGGATGGAAGGCTGAGTCAACCTTGAGCCTGGGGAGAATTGAACTCGCAGTAATTGCAGGCAGCTGGATGTTAAATGCTGCCTTAGGAGGCATTAGCCTCCTACGCCACTCAAGCTCCTTTTGCCCTCGTTTTTGCCCTCCCCAGCCCCCAGGAGCACTCTGCAGGCCTCCCAAACCCTCTGCAGGCCTCTTTTTGGCGAAAACGGGATGCCGAGGTGGGGTTTCAGGAGGCCAAAAATGGCTGTATTCGGTGTATAAGACCCACCAACATTTCCACCCTCTTTTAGGAGGGAAAAAATGTGTGTCTTATACTCCGAAAAGTACGGTAACAGATGTCTCGCTTAGCAACATAAATTTTGGGTTCAATTGTGGTCGTAACTTGAGAACTACCTGTATTTTTCTATGGCTATCCCTTAATGAGCCAATTCCTCTATGGCAGGGGTGGGCAACTGTGGCCCTTTTACAACCTGTGGACTTCAACTCCCAGAATTCTGGGAGTTGGCTCAGGAATTCTGGGAGTTGAAGTCCACAGGTCATAAAGGGGCCATATTTGCTCACCTGCTCTATGGCCATCCCAAAGTTAGCCCATCTGACTTATACAACCTTTTCTGGAGTCCTGGCAGAGTTCGAACAATAACCAGAGTACTTCGGGATGGCTTTGGTTACCCAGTCTTTGAATTCTTTCGCTCAAAAGAAGACGGGGGGGCTCGATGTGGTGCCGTGCTTATATAAGCCCACTTTCACCACCACCCCACCCCCAATGAAACAGTCGACGAAGACAACACCAGTTGCCTCCTGTGTCCTTCCCTACCTTTTCTTCCCTAGGAAAGCCGGGTCAGTAAGGCAGTAGAAGTGATGATTCAGCACGTGGAAAACTTAAAGCGTACATATGCAAGAGAGCACGCAGAACTGGAAGAGCTGAAGGAGCTATTACTCCAGAATGAGAAGTCCTTCAGCTCTATGGGGGACCGAGGTAACGGCCAAGGTGATGTGGACCGAAATGATGGCGACATCATCTCCCCTGCCTTTTTTCTCCAGGGCAAGATTGGTGGGCTAAATCAGGGGCTTCCAAACTTGGCAACTTTAAGACTTGTGGACTTCAACTCCCAGAGTTCCCCAGCCAGCACAGCTGGCTGGGGAACTCTGGGAGTTGAAGTCCACAAGTCTTAAAGTTGCCAAGTTTGGAGGCTCCTGATCTAAATAATCAGATGCTGAGTAGGGATAACTGTGTTGAAGTTCAATAATGCCATGTGTTGTGTATGCCCTAGGCTCAAATCAGGCAATAGCAATAGACATATATACCGCTTCCCAGTTCTTTACAGCCCTCTCTAAGCAGTTTACAGAATCAGCCGATTGCCCCCAACAATCGGGGGTCGTCATTTTTAACCACCTCGAAAGGATGGAATCTCACCTTGATCCTGGTGAGATTCGAACTGTCAAATTGCAAGGCAGCCGGCAGTCAGCAGAAGTAGCCTGCAGTACTGCACTCTAACCACCGCGGCTCAGTGGCACCTCCTTCAGCTATTCCCATTATTACATGATCACGCCGGACTTTTTCTATGAAACACAGCCTCCATCCACCAACCCAACTAAGTTGATTTTGACAAGGATTAAGGGAAGGGGGGTTATAGTGCTTCCTAATGGACTCAGATTGTTGGGGGGCAATATGCTGACTCTGTAAACTGATTAGAGAGGACTGTAAAAGCACTACGAAGCGGTATATAAGTCTAAGTGCTATTGCTAATGCGGGTTATATTTTTCTGATTTGTAATTCCAGAGCTGTCTGCAGAGGAGGGTCAAGATAGCCACAACCATTGAATCAAAACCCCACCTCTTTTAATGTAAATTGCCTATTAAAAGGGGGTTAGGTTTCAGTCACCGTTTGTAGCCATCTTCTTGACCTTCCCTTTGCAAAGATCCTGGACCTACTTCCTGCTTTCATGGCAGGTTTCTCTGCTCATGGACACCTTCTTGGTAGAACTGGAGTTGGATGACTATGGAGATTCTCAATTATACAAGCCACGGTTGTCCCAGAGGTGCCTTTTTTCAGAAGAACTATTTATTTTTATTATTTTATTTTATTTTATTTTATTTTATTATTTTATTATTTTATTTTATTTTATTTTATTTATTTTATTTTATCTCAAATTTATATACCGCACCTTCTCCCGAGGGACTCAGGGCAGTGTACAGCCAGATAAAAACATACAATACAAACATTAAAAACAATTAAAAGGATATATATTAATTTGGCCCCAATTTAAGATAACAAACCAATTAAAAATTAAAAAATATTTAAAAAAAAATATGTTAAGCCAGCCCGGCTTGTTGAAAAAAGAAAGTTTTAAGGGCACGGCGGAAGGCACCGAGGTCTTGGATTCTCCTTATCTCAGGGGGCAGCTGGTTCCAGAGGATGGGAGCCCCCACAGAGAAGGCCCTCCCCCTGGGGGGTCACCAGCCTACATTGTTTGGCTGATGGCACCCCGAGGAGGCCCTCTCTGTGGGAGCGCACGGGTCGATGGGAGGTCGTCGGTAGCAGCAGGCGGTCATGAAGATAACTAGGTCCTATGCCATGGAGCAATTTAAAGGTGGTAACCAACACCTTGAAGTGCACCCGGAAGACCACTGGGAGCCAGTGCAGCTCACGCAGGAGTGGTGTTATGTGGGAGCGCCAAGCGGCTCCTGTAATTACCCGCGCGGCCGCATTCTGGACCAGTTGGAGCCTCCGGGTGCTCCTCAAGGGGAGCCCCATGTAGAGAGTGAATTAGAATTAGAATTCTTTATTGGCCAAGTGTGATTGGACACACAAGGAATTTGTCTTTGGTGCATAAGCGAACATAAAATGCAAAAGGCAACTGGACTTGTGTTTTCCCTTGAAGACGTTTCCCTTCTCACCCAAGAAGCTTCTTCCGTTCTGACTGAATGGTGGTGGAGGATGGAAGGATTTATATTCCTTGCAGTCATCTGGTGGTTAGCACTCCTTCTGAGGGTCATGGAGGCCACTATTGTGGCCCGTCAGCGGCCTGTGTAGCTAGTAGCTGATTCCGACAGCGAGGAGGCTTGTGTGGTGCTGCGTCAGCATCCTGTGCAGCTGGCACTCAAGTCAGACAATGAGGAGGCTGGAGAAGATGTGGTGCCAGAGGCGGGGATTCAGCCAGGGCCTTCAGAACCTCCAGAAGCTCCTATAAGTGAAGAGGAAGAAGAGGAGGAACCTCTTCTCGATGCACAGGAGCACAGAGCTGCCAAAAGGCAGGAGTGGCTCCTCAGGAGGAGGTCTCCTCGAGAGTAAGGCTTGGGGCTAATTGGCCACTCCCTTAGCCTATTTAAGGAAGGACGACTGAGGCAATTTGCAGGGAACAACTTCATTCACTCTCCTTCGCGTCTGGATCTTAGTTCTCTTATCACTTTCCTACAAATTGCTTCTGGGCTTTCTGCCAACCCTAGTAAGATTACGATATTTATTCTTTGGATTCTTGTAGGCTGTTAAGAAAGTTAATTAACAGCCTTTGTTTGAAAAAGACTGATTTAATTTAGTAAACTAAGGTTTGTACAGACTTTGTGTGTGCTGCGTTCTTTGGGGTCCGTAGCTGGGGCAGAACAGCCAACTTGGAGGTTTATCTGTGCTAACCACCAAGATGACTGCAAGGAATATAAATCCTTCCACCCTCCACCATTCAGTCAGAACAGAAGAAGCTTCTTGGGTGAGAAGGGAAACGTCTTCAAGGAAAAACAAAGTCCAGTTACCTTTTGAAAAAAAACACCTTTGGGACAACTGGTGTTGGAGGATGCTGCCTTGGGGGCAGATATCATAGCGGGGAAGGTTTGTGGCTGATCTTCAAAACTCTTGGTCTTCGCTCGCCATGCCACATAGGGGCACCCAAGGAAAGGCAAATAAATGGGCATGAGCTCAGCAATGGAAGAGGTGATCCCACTCTGGGCATCTTCTCCAAACCAATTCATTTCCCCCAAATTCAGACTAAGCTACAGAGATCCCTGTCCAACAAGTCCCTCTTCTAGTTTTATTGAAACTAGTTCCTTGCTTTCCTGATTAATGTATATTCTTCCACTTCTCTTGCACTTTCAGATGACTCTTCAATTAAAAAACTCTCTGGTTCTCTCAAGGTACACATGTTGCAAGCATTTTGTTGCTTTCTGCACACTCTTCTGCGCTGTGCCCGGTCTTCGCAATCCGTTGTGATGCTTCTGAGCAATTCTTGCAGTTTCTGGGGGGCGGTGGAGCGTGTTTCCCCTCTCTTTTTGCAGCCGTGCAAAATGCATAAAGCAAATCCTTAAATTTCCAATGATGTCCCTGAAAATTGGTACCGTTTTCTTGCAATAACACCTTGACCTTGTACTATTTTGTGGCCAGGTCTTTTCAATTCAGTTTCCTTGTTTGTTTGTTTGTTTTTCTTTGTTGTTGTTGTTTCCAAATTGCTCTTAAGGCTGAACAGAATTCCGTATTTGTGGTCTTTCTAGATTTTAGTTCTTGAGATGGGTGATAGTAGGAATCGCAACTGTGATTTATATGTGGTCAAAACTCAAGAAGTGTCCATGGTTTTCAGGAAATCACAGAACCAAATTTCCATTTTGGAGAGTTTGATACTTCGTTTTCTGCATAACTGACTGAAGTAAACTGACGAATATAAAACAGTTCATGCAGATTAAAATGTCTTTACGACATTTCATTCCGGTTTCAAAAAAAAAATATTTACAAATTCAGATGGGTATGTATCAAACGCATGTAATATGCCTATCCGTTATCAAATTCCACATTGCTGGTAAATTAAATAAAACGGCCATCTGGATTTCGAAAAAGTATCTTAAATATTAATCTTGAAATGTGAAAAAGTTGTATTTCCATGTTTAGCATGAGTTACTTAAGCTACTTTAAAATAGTTTCTTTGCACACACACTCATCTGGAAGGATGGGATAATAATTGGAACATGTATTTGTGTTCCAGATTTGAATTCATATTTCTAGTGTACCTTTAGATGCAATTGAGAATCATGAATGAAGGCAAATATACACGTCCCGGGATAATGTTGCAGGATCCAATCTGGGTCAATCACTGGGACCGGAGATTCAGTCTTCTGAACTTTCAGATTTTGCTGAAGCCCATCCTCAGGGAACTTCTCTCAATCAGATTGTGTGTGTTTTGGACTATTTTGTATGTGGCATTTATTTGGTAGAATAGAATAGAATAACAGAGTTGGAAGGGACCTTGGAGGTCTTCTAGTCCAACCCCCTGGTTGTTGTTGATTGGCCATCAATGCCCCAATCAACAACTAAAAAGCCACACACAACCAGGCACCATATACCATATTTTTCGGAGTATAAGACGCTCCGGAGTATAAGACGCACCTTAGTTTTTGGGGAGGAAAATAAGAAAAAAAAATTCTGCCTCTGCCTACCAGCATCCATCGGTATTCATCTGGCTAGCGTTCTGTCAGTGTGTGAGAGAGTTGAGGGCTGTTTGGAAACTGAAACAGTACTTGCTGTGTGAGCAACAAGGAAGGAGACAGCAAGGAGCCTGGGCGTGGCTTAGCTCTGCAGCTCTGAGTCTGTGCTGAACGCTAAACTAGTCTGCTACTCAAAACTGAAACTGAAACTCCTCTCCTCTGCTTGTGTTTTGCTTGTATTTACTACCACGTTGGAAAACCTGCTTTTGGTATTGTGTATTTACTTCATGTGTTATGTTATATATAAAGAGAAGTTATTGAATCCTGCTGAATCAGTTACTTGTGTGTGCTTTCTGGATGTGATTGCTGCTGCAAACTCTGACACGTCCTTGCAGCAAATAGCAAACAGCCAGGTCAACTTCAGCAGATTATTGCAGCCTGATTCAGCACGAGCAGCTGATTGGCGGGTGGATCGAGAATTATCCACTTTTACTGGCTTCACTAAGATCAGAACTAAATTTGGTGATTTTGGGAAAGGAGGGAAGATGGGCTAAATAACCTGACCTATAGGACTTCGAAAAAAACTGTATATTAATTAAGCAGGAAATTCGAGTTGCTCGTAAGGATTTCTTTAAAAATCAAGAAAAGTGTCTGTGCATTGCTTTGGCCTTTTACCTGTGCTATTTATTCATTTGCCAACCAATTCCTAGCCTAAAACTCTGTCCAAAATCGTTCTTAAGTATGAACAAAATTACAGCTTGAAATACCAATATTGACCCTGCGAGTCAAATTACAAATACCGCTCATAATTGAGTTTCTGCAGCAATTAGGATAACCTCATGTGTCCTATGAACCAGTGGATTAAAAAAAAAATTAAATAATGAATATATGGTAGTCTGAACCATATATTTCTTTGGAGACGGTTAAATATTTGTAACATTGTTTTATCCGCATTTGATCATCGGTTACTTCTGGCACTTTTGTCGATGGAAAAATGCAGATCGCATTTCATTCAATGAGTTACTGAGGAACTTGGGTGGAAAATGTAATCCTTTACCTAGCTAAAATCTGCTGGCCTTCTTTGCTTTTAGTGCTCCCATTAAGTATGGTAGTACATTGCTTCGAATGTTTGCTTAGATCCCTCATAATTTACAACAGGGGAAACCCCAACCTCTGGGCTGCGAACCAGTACCAATCCATGGCCTGTTAGGATCCGGACTGCACAAGCGAAATTCATCAGCGCATACACAGGATTCTAGATAGCCCACAAAGCCACAACCATCACAACCCTGATCCAGTGGTGAAATCCAATTTTTTTTTTACTACCGGTTCTGTGGGCGTGGCTTGGTGGGCGTGGTGTGGCTTGGTGGGCGTGGCGGGGAAGGATACTGCAAAATCCCCATTCCCTCCCCGTTCCTGGGGGAAGGATATTGCAAAATCTCCCTTCCCACCCCACTCTGGCACCAGCCATAGGTGGTATTTGCCGGTTCTCCGAACTACTCAAAATTTCCGCTACCGGTTCGCTAGAACCTGTCAGAACCTGCTGGATTTCACTCCTGCAGGTTTGTCCAAGGAAAATTTGCTTTCCACGGAACCTGTCCCTGGTGCCCAAGAGGTTGGGGAACCCGCTTTATATGGCCCAGATGAGTGACGTTCCTGTGCAGAAAAGAGCCACTGTGTGTTCTTCTATCTCTTTTTATATGTATTATCGATGATAATAAGAGAGGCTGGATGTAGAAAGGGGAGTTGGGCCCAGGATTTGAGCTCTGTAGAGTTTTTACGGTATATTCCCGTGATGGCGAAACTATGACATGTGTGCCTGAAGTGCCACATGGAGCCATGTCACCTGGCACACACGGCGTCTCCCGTTCCTCTTCCGGGTTTCTTGTGTGCATGCACAACGCCGATCAGCTGGCCTTTGTCTGTGTGGTGGTGCCAGAAACCAGAAGAGCTGGTCTTCCGTTTTCCGGCGTAAAACGCGTGCTGGCTAGCTGATCGGCACGTGCGCATACGTGGCAGTAACCGGAAGACTTGCTGGCTGGCGTGCATGCGTGCGCCGGAAAACGGAAGTATCTTATCTGGCATGCACATGCTCCTTGGCAGAGGTGGGTTTCAAAATTTTTTACTACCAGTTCTGTGGGTGTGGCTTGGTGGGCGTGGCATGGTTTAGTGGGCATGGCAGGGGAAAGATACTATAAAATCTCCACTCCCACCCCACCCCGGGGGAAGGATACTGCAAAATCCCCATTTCCTCCCAATCAGCTGGGACTTGGGAGGCAGAGAATAGATGCGGGTGGGGCCAGTCAGAATTTTTACTACCGATTCTCCGAACTACTCAAAATTTCCGCTACCAGTTCTCCAGAACTGGTCAGAACCTGCTGAAACCCACCTCTGCTCCCTGGGCAGCTCCTTTTCCTGGTTGTGGCCCTGATGAGCGCGAGCGCGCGAAATGCACGCATGAAGTACTCCCTTTTCGGCACTTGATGCCGAAAAGGTTCGCCATCATTGGTATATTCTGTTCGGTGATGGGTACCCGTTTGCGAAATCAGCGATGGAACTCCGTGCTACTACTTAAATCTGTTTAGAACAGTGTTTTTCAACCTTGACCATTTTAGGATGGGTGGACTGCAACTCCCAGAATTCTCCAGCCAGCCATGCTGGCTGGGGAATTCTGGGAGTTGAAGTCCATCCATTTTAAAGATGCCAAGAGTCACAACAGAATCACAGAGTTGGAAGGGACCTTGGAGGTCTTCTAGTCCAACCCCCTGCTCAGGCAGGAAAACCCTATACCATTTCAGACAACTGGTTGTCCAATCTCTTCTTAAAAACCTCCAGTGTTGGAGCATTCACAACTTCTGGAGGCAAGTTGTTCCACTGATTAATTGTTCTCACTTATCAAGAAATTTCTCCTTAGTTCTAGCTTGGTCCTCTCCTTGATTCGTTTCCATCCATTGCTTCTTGTCCTGCCTTCGGGTGCTTTGGAGCATAGTATGACCCTTTCGTCTTTGTGGCAACCCCTTAGACGTGGTAAAATGTCACCCCTAGGTTGAAAAACACTGGTTTAGATGTTCTGCTTCGTTCACACAAGTCCCACCTTTGCCTAGAGAAGAACTTCAGGAGCCTTGCAGGATGTGCCATTCCTAACTGATCAAATAGTATTTCTTGTTTTGTGTAGCCCTCATCACTACGCAGAGTTAGCACTGCACCCTTGCCTAGGAACAGTAATGGAAATGCAATCGCTTTTTTGCAACTGGTATGTAGGTGTTTTCCAGTACTGACCGTTCCTTAACTTTAAAAAATATTAGCTGCACTTAGATGCTGACCTCTTCCTTTTCCCTGTTCCTACAAAGGCTCAGATGAACGAAACGGATGGAAGCAACCGGATTGAAAAATTCAACAGGCGCTCGAGTTGGTACGTAGGGCATTGTTTTTTATTTATTTATTTATTATTGATTTGTCAAGTATGTATAAGATAACAGATACAGGTATAAACATGATTATGAATACAGGAAATGGATACGAATAAATGGGGTACAGTTGGACAGGGAGGGTAGACACGCTGGTGCGCTTATGCATCCCCTCTTAAAGACCTCCTAGGAATGGGGTGAGGTCAACAGTGGACAATCTAAGGTTAAATTTTTGGGGGTTTGAGGATGAAACCAAAGAATCGGGTAGAGCATTCCAGGCATTGACCACTCTGTTGCTGAAGTCGTATTTTCTGCATTCGAGTTTGGAATGGTTTACCTTAAGATTATATCTATTGTGTACTCATGTATTGTTGCGGTTGAAGTTGAAGTAGTCATTGACAGGTAGGACATTGTAGCAGATAATTTTGTGTACTACGCTTAGGGCAGACTGAAGGCGGCGTAGTTCTAAGTTGTCTAAGCCCAAAAATTTAAAACCTGGTGGCATAAGGTATTCTGCTGCAAGCAGAGGAGTGGAGGACTCTTCTCGTGAAATACCTCTGGACTCCCTCAATTGTATTTATGTCCGATATGTAATGTGGGTTCCAGACAGATGAACTGTATTTGAGAATTGGTCTAGCAAAGGTTTTGTATGCCCTAGTTTGCAATATAATGTTACCGGAGAAGAAGCTACGCAAGATTAGGTTAACAAGTCTTAATGCCTTTTTGGCAATGCTGTTACAGTGGGCTCTGGCGCTTAGATGGTTTGAGATGAGTACTCGAAGGTCCTTGACAGAGTGAGGGTCACACAAAATCTGCATGGGGGGGGGGGGGAAATCATGCAAAAAAAAACATAATAGTTACCTCATTTTTTTATAAAGAAGTTACAAATGATGGTTAGCTGCTAATGCAACAGTAACTTGAATTATAGCGGGGAGAATTTATTTATTTATTTATTTTGCTGGCTATATGTCTGGTTTGAAAGCAGCCTGGGAACTTAATGATGGCAGCCTGTTGTGCTACAGAAAGGAACAGAATCTGTTTGACGGAAGCTCTGTTTCTTTGTAATCATCCATCATCAGTCTCCAAGGTAAAGATTTGTCCCTATAAACTGTTGATTCATTTCTGCAGAATATTGAATAGTTGGGACCATCTGAGGCTGAAGAATTTAAATGCTTATGTAGAACGATTATATCTTTACATGTATCAGTAAATGTATGCCCTCCCCTCCCCTCCCCTCCTTTCTTCCCCTTGCACTCTCCTCATCCTCTTCTCCACCCCTCCCCTTCCTCTCCTTCTCTCCTTTTCTTCTCTCCCCTTCCTCTCTCCCCTCCTCTCGACTTGCTTCCCTTCCCTTTCTTCTCCTTCCCTTCCTCTCCCTCCCTTCCTCTCCCCTCCCCTCCTCTCAACTTCTTTCCCTTCCCTTTCTTCTCCCCTCCCCTCTCCCTTCCTCCCCTCCTCTGTCTCCTATCCTCCCCTCTCTTCTCTTCTCTTCCCTTCCTTCCTTCTCTTTCTCCCTCTTTCTCTTTTTTCTCTCCCTTCCTTCCTCTCTCTTCCTTCCTTCCTTCCTGTACTTTTCTTGGAGGGGTGGATATTTAACGGGAAAAAAAAGCAGCCAAAATTTCTTTTTAAAGAAAGCCTGTTTGATTCTCCTGTCCTTAGGAGTCTAAGAGGAACCAAACAAGGAGAAAAACGGCCCTCGCTACAGCGCTTCATCAGCTCGACTTCCTGGACAGAGTCGGAGGAAGAACAGCTTGAATTAGAGTGAGTCCCATTTTTCCTCCTGGTGCCCCAAAGACAAGATCTTCTCCTCTAGAAGCCACTAATGTCTCTTGAGCACAGAAGGAAGATTTGTTCTGTGTGGTTATAAGAATAAGGCAGGTGAATTGTGACTCTGCTGAAGACTCTGTCAACATGTCAGTCTAGAGCAGGGGTATCAAACTCCATCTCATTGAGGGCCGCATCAGGGTTGTGTTTGACCTCGGGGGGGGGGCATAGCTGGGGTGTGTGGCCGGCTCGACATCACTTGTGTCGGGAGCACCTGTGGTGGCCTGAGCGCTCTGCCAGCAAAAACGGGCTCCCGAGCTCCGTTTTCGGCTACCACGGCCTCCTGCAACCCTCTGCCAGTGAAAATGGGGGCACAGTGAGCCGGTCCTTCACTGTTCCCAGGCGGCCCTGCAGGCCAGGTCTAAGCAATTCGCGGGCCGCATCCAGCTCCTGGGCCTTGATTTTGACACCCCTGATCTAGAGCAATATTTCTCAACTGAGGTAACTTTTGCTGGGGCTAGCTGGGGCTATCAATGTAAAGATTTTAATTGGTTTTAAATTGGTTTTAAATATGGGATTTTAAATTTGGGGTTTTATAATTGAGCCTATTATTTAATAATTTTAATCTTTTTTAAATTTTGTTTGTCTTTGTGCTTTTAATCAGGCTGTACACTGCCCTGAGTCCTTCGGGAGAAGGGCGGTATAGAAATAAAATAAATAAATAAATAAATAAAATAAACTTTAAGATGTGTGGACTTCAATTCCCAGAATTCCCCAGCTAGCATCCTGGCTGGAGAATTCTGGAAGTTGAAGTCCACACATCTTAAAAGCATGATGGCTGGGGAATGATGGGAGCTGACATCCCTATATCTTAACATCACAAAGGTTGAGAAGCGATGATCTAGAACCATCCTGGACGAGCAGGGCCTTTTTAATCCAGAATCTAAATCACCCCTTTTACAGAGCTGCTCTTCAGGAACCGGCAGCTCCAGAGATCCAGGGAGGTAAAGCACGAAAACTGAGCGAAAAGGAAACCAACGCAACTAAATGGGGGCTACGCTCACTGTAAGTCTAGAAGAAACAAAACGAACGCTTTGTGGGAACGTGGGAAAGAAATTTGGAATTTCTAATTCATTAAATTTGAGGCAGTAGCAGTGATTTTTCAGCATGCCTTGGGTTCTGGATAGCTGATTGGGAGCATCCACGCATAGGACTTCAAAAAAAATGTTCCCAGAAGTTCAATTAACACTTTTTTAAAAAAAAAAAAAACTGAAGTATTATAAATGTAAACGAAGCACACTTCACTGGTTCTTCTTCTTCTTCTTGTGCATATCCCTCATCGGATGTTGGCGATCCTATTTTTATCAATAGCTGCATGAAAAAGTGGTGCTGAGTTTTGTCCAAGCCAGTCCCTTAGATTTTGAATTTTGAAGATTTTGAAGCCATGTTGTTCTTCTGCCTGGACCTCATTTGCCTTCAATCTTTCCCTGGAGGGTTAAGCGAAGTATGGCATATTTTTCCAGGTGTCGCATCACCCGTCCAAAATATTCTAACTTTTGCTTTTTTATGGTTCTTCTGAGGAGCTTATCACCTCCTCCTTTCTGATTTTGTCAACCCAACTTATACGTAACAGCCACCTGTAAATCCACATTTCAAATGCTTCCAGACTCTTCCAGTGGCTTTCTGTCCAGAGACCAAATCTCCACTCCGTAGAGTAGGATAGAAAAGATGTAGCAGCTGGTTCCCCGTTACATATTATTCAGTGGTGGGATTCAATCGATGTAACATCCGGTTCGCTGAGCGCACGTTTCGCATCCACCTGCTCACATTGCTCGTGTGCGCCCGCAGTACATTTGAAAAAAGCTCTAAAACTTACCTTCTCCTGCAGCCCCAGTTAGTAAAACAGCTGAGGCGCGGCAATCCGCTCTGCCGCGGCTATCAGCTGGGCTTCAAACAAAGGAAATATAGGTCAGTATACCGCAGGGGCAGGCGGGCGGACCCAGCTGATCGTTGGAGCGGACCGGTTCACTCTCAGCTGATCATCGGAGCGAACGGTTCCCCCAAACCGGGCCGAACCGGCAGCATCTCACCCCTGCATGTTATTTCTCCCTGAGGAAATTTAGATTTGTGTGGTTTGTGTCCATGTATTGGAGTGTGTGAATTGCCATTGAAGGTAGACCTTGGATAAAGGACCCCATGTCTACTTTTCCCCCTCTCTCTTCTGCAGGTGTACGAGAGTGTCTTCTTGGGCCTCCGCTCTTAGGACTTCCTTCTCCGGGATTAGCAAAGCCCTCTGTGCGTCTGTCGTCGCAGTTGTGCTCTTTGCCATCCTGATAACTTTTGTCATGGGATTTTCCTTCCATCAACCTGTGGAAGCCTCTTCTGAGGGCACCGGCACCGCTTGGACCTCAGTACAGAAATTCTTGTGGCCATACACACGTCTCCTTCACCATGGACCACCGCCTGTATAATTCAGCAGTATTCAGAACGGATTTTTTTTTCCTACTGCAGGGTTTCTCAGTCTTGGCAGCTCTTAAGGTGGGTGGACTTCGACTCCCAGAATTCCCCAGCCATTCTGGAAGTTGAAGTCCACCCAACTTAGAGTTGCCAAGGCTGAAAAAAAATAAAAGCTCTTTTAGTGTCTGTTCAGCATGTAGTCTTAAATTGAATAATCTAGCAGGCAGATAATTGATTCATCTGCATTGATTCGCCTGCTAAAAGCAATTTAGGTTGATTGCCTTTTAAATTTCTGAATGTAGAGAAAATGCCATTTTAATGCGTCATGTACTATTCCTGTTAGTAATTTGGGACCACGCCATTCAGAAACAAGATTCATTCTTTTCCAAAGTAGTTGCAATCTGAATGATTGCAACTACTTTCTCTTTTTTTTTAAATTTTGTCCATCTTTCTCTTCTCTCCCCCCCCCCCCCCCCAAAATCTCACCGAAGAGTTTATAAAAACAAAATATTTTTTTAAAAAAAAAAAAAAAATTCAGGGCACGTAGTCTATCCATAAATGGCTTATTTATTTATTTTTCTTTTCTTTTTTTTTTAAAAAAAAAGATGTCCAAAGTGCGATTTCTTCCACCTCTTATTGACTGGAGTGTCTTTGAGCTCAATAAAAGTTCTTAAAGCAGCTTTTGGCGTGTTAGGAGTATGTCAACACCCTGGTGGCAAGGAGCAGTTGGTAGACGGCATCGATGAAGAGGTAGTTGCTCTGTCTGACCCGGTCCATTGCATCTTTGCTCCCAGTATCTTTCAGGAGATGATAGAGAGTAGAGTGGAACTCGGAGCCTTCCGCAATGTTCTTGGAGAAAGCATCGCTCTCTTCGTCGATCGCCAGCTTCTGAGCTCTTTGGCCGTTGAACATGTAAAGATCCCATTCTTCTTCTTGGACCTGGTCTTCTTCGGTCAGATGTTCACCGGCCTGCAGTTGGGCAGAAGAAAGAGAGGGTGGACACCTCACCAGATTCTGAAGGGATTCTGGGTGCTCTCTGAGCTTGGTTGTTTTCATGCAGACGTTTCATTACCCAACTAGGTAACCTCATCAGGGCTAGCTAGTGCTCCCTTCTAGGAGGGAAGGAGCCCTGGTGTTGCAGTGGTTAGAATGCAGTATTTGAGAGGCTGCCACAAAGAAGAAGGGGTCAACTTATTTTCCAAAGCACCAGCAGGCAGGACATGAAGCAATGGATGGAAACTAATCAAGGAGGAAGCAATCTGGAATTATTTATTTTATTTATTTATTGGTTCGATTTATATGCCACCCTTCTCCGGAGACTCAGGGCGGCTTACAATGCGTTAAGCAATTTTGTATATACCTGCTTAGTAGGGCTTTTGGGTCCCCCCCTAAGCGGTGTTCTTTTTTATACAAAGTCAGCTTATTGCCCCCACAATCCGGGTCCTCATTTTACCTACCTCGAAAGGATGGAAGGCTGGGTCAACCTTGAGCCTGGTGAGATTTGAACTTGCAGTAATTGTAGGCAGCTGGTGTTACTGAACAGCGCTTTAGTTTGCTGCGCTACCAAGGCTCTTAATTAATTAAGGAGAAACTTCCTAACCGGGAGGACAATTAACCAGTGGAACAGCTTGCCTTCAGAAGTTGTGGGTGCTTCATCACTGGAGGTTTCTAAGAAGAGATTGGATAGTCACTTGTCTGAAACGGTATAGGATCTCCTGCTTGAGTAAGGGGCTGGACTAGAAGACCTCCCAAGATCCCTTCCAGCTCGATTCTGATTCAGTATTGCAGGCTAACTCTCACCGCTCAATACCAGGAATTCGATTCCTTCTATTGTGACCCGCTCAAGGTTGGACTCAGCCTTCCATCCTTCTGAGGCGGGTAAAATGAGGACCCAGATTGTTGGGGGAAATCTGCTGACTCTGTAAACCGCTTAGAGAGGGCTGCAAAGCCCTGTAAAGCGGTATATAAATCTTAAATTGCAAAATCTTCAGTTGCAAGATACATAAATCTTAAGTTGCTGACTAGGTGGCTCAGTGGCTAGGACACTGAGCTTGTCGATCAGAAAGGTCGGCAGTTTGGCGGTTTGAATCCCTAGTACAGGTCTTCTGGCTGAGCAGGGGGCTGGACTAGATGACCTCTAAGGTCCCTTCCAACTCTGTTACTGTTATAGATCCAATCTGGGTCAGTCACTGGGACCAGAGGTTTTGTCTTCCGTGTTTTTGGACTCGTGTTGGAGCCCATCTTCAGGGAACTTCTCTGTAGACTTCATAAGTCTTTAAGTGCTACTGCTTCTAACACTGATGACATTACCTAGCTGGGTATTGAAACGTCTACAAGAAAACAACCAAGCTCAGATCCCTCATTTCAACCTTGAGCTACAAATTATACTCCTTTATTTGTTTCTGAAGGAACTGTCGGGTTTGTTCAACCGTTTTTAAAATGGAAGAGTACAATGGACAAAGTTGAATCTTTACCGGCAAAATTGACATGGAACACGCACACACAGGCAGAGCCTTATTAGTGTTGTCATAGCTACCCACGCGTCCTCTTGGACTCAAGGACTTAGGATCCAAGGACTCCACATGTCATCTAAACCAGGGGTCCCCAACCTTGGCAACTTTAAGACTTGTGGACTTCAACTCCCAGAGTTCCTCAGCCAGCTTTGTTTTGCTGGCTGAGGAATTCTGGGAGTTATTTATTATTATTATTTATTATTATTTATTAGATTTTTATACCGCCCCCTCTCCCGAAGGACTCGGGGCGGTGAACAGCCAAAATTAAAAAACATACAATATAAACAATTAAAATGCGTTTAAAACAGAATTAAATCCAAACTGGCTCCCCAATTTAAAACGCCTTACCCATACCCCTATAAATAAGACGAATTTAAAATTTAAAAATTTAAAATTTCCACATTTAAAAAGGGGGGAGATTTAGGCCAGGCCAGCTTGATAAAATAGAAAAGTCTTAAGCGCGGGCGGAAGGTGCGCAGATCCGGGATCCTACGTATCTCCGGGGGGAGCTTGTTCCAAATCGTAGGTGCCCCCACAGAGAAGGCTCTCCCCCTAGGGGCCGACAGCCGACATTGTTTGGCCGACGGCACCCGGAGGAGCCCCTCTCTATGGGAGCGTACTGGCCGGTGGGAGGCTATTGGTGGTAGCAGGCGGTCCCGTAAATAACCAGGTCCTAAGCCATGGAGCGCTTTAAAGGTGATAACCAAAACCTTGAAGCGCACTCGGAAGACCACCGGGAGCCAGTGCAGCTCGCGCAGGAGAGGTGTTACATGGGAACTCCATGTCGCTCCCATCACCACCCGCGCGGCCGCACTCTGCGCCAGTTGGAGCCTCCGAGTGCACCTCAAGGGGAGCCCCATGTAGAGAGCGTTGCAGTAGTCCAAACAAGAAGTAACGAGGGCATGAGTGACTGTGTGTAGGGAGTCCCGATCTAGATAGGGACGCAACTGGCGGATCAGGCGAACCTGATGAAAAATCCTCCCGGACACGGCCGTCACATGCTCTTCTAACGACAGCCGTGAATCCAGGAGGACACCCAGGTTGCGAGCCCTATCCGTGGGGGAGTTGAAGTCCACAAGTCTTAAAGTTGCCAAGGTTGGGGACCTCTGATCTAAACCATGCTTTGCAGATATCCCTGGTTGCTTGACTGGTTTTATCGCTAGTTTTTGTGCTAATTTAGGAAAAAAACAGAAGGGATTTTTGGGGGGGCCTGGACAGATGTGAATGATTGGCAATATTTTGATTGGTTTTAACCACCTGTATGCCACCCAGGCAAAGGGACACGGTGGCTCAGCAGCTAAGACGCTGAGCTTGTCGATCGAAAGGTCGGCAGCTCAGCGGTTCGAATCCCTAGTGCCGCGTAATGGGGGTGAGCTCCCGTTACTTGTCCCAGCTTCTGCCAACCTAGCAGTTCGAAAGCGCGTAAAAAATGCAAGTAGAAAAATAGGGACCACCTTTGGTGGGAAGGGAACAGCGTTCCATGCGCCTTTGGCGTTTAGTCATGCTGGCCACATGACCACGGAGACGTCTTCAGACAGCGCTGGCTCTTCGGCTTTGAAACAGAGATGAGCACCGCCCTCTAGAGTCGGGAACGACTAGCACATATGTGCGAGGGGAACCTTCACCTTTTTATGCCACCCAGAGTGGGGCCTTGGGGCTGCCAGCTCTGCCTGGATTTAACTAGGCAGGGTTTCTGGTACCGCCACTCACTCCTACCTTAAAGACCAGATTATTCTCTCCACTCTTCAGGTTCCACTTGCTCCAGCCAAAGGCAAAAGAGGTTGCAACAAGAGACATTTGCTGATAAACCATGATTTCTGCCAAGAGCGTCTGTAAAAAAGTAGATGAAAATATCCAATGAAGCTGAGCACAGGAACAAGGCCCAACCCTGATTTCTCTCTCTTGATACTGAGCTATATTCTGTCTGTCTGTCTGTCTCTACCTACCTACCTACCTACCTACCAGGAGTGGGTTCTACTTACCTTTACTACCGGTTCACAACGGGATCATGCACATGCGCTCGCTTCGCTCATGTGCACGCCTTGCTTCTACGTATGTGCAGAAGCTTCTGCGTATGCGCTGACTGCCGATGATGACATCCAGGGCAGCTGGCGGGGCCTCCCACCGATTTTACTACCGGTTCTTGCGAACCGGTCCGAACCAGTGGCAACCCACCACTGCTACCTACCTCTAATCGATCATCTATATATCTGTCATCTATATATCTACATCTATCTATATATCTATCATATCTATCTATATCATCTATCTCTATCTAATCTATCGAGGTGTGATTGATAGATGATCGATTAGAGATAGATATATAGATAGATGATAGATTAGAGATAGATTAGCGATAGATACGATTATCTCTAATCTATCATCCATATATCTATCTCTATCATCTATACCTATCTCTAATCTATCATCTATCTATATATCATCTCTATCTAATCTATTTCATTTGTCTATATCTGTGAATGGATCTGAAAATTATCGTCTAACAATCTGATAGATAGCTAGAGATAAATGAGAGAGAGCGAGAGAGATGATAGAAGATAGACGGATAGATAGATTAGATAGATAGATAGATAGATAGATAGATAGATAGATAGATAGATAGATAGATAAAAGATATACGATAGATAGATATAGATAGATGATAGATGATAGATAGATAGATATAGATAGACAGATAGGTAGGTAGGTAGATAAAAGATATACGATAGATAGATAGATATAGATAGATGATAGATAGATAGATAGATAGATAGATAGATAGATAGATAGATAGATCTGAAAATTATATCTATATTGTGCAGAGTCCACAAGTCTTAAATTTGCCAAGGTTCGACCCTCCTGGTGTAGGTGAAGGACTTTTAAGACTTGTGAACTTAGACACTTCCATGCTAGAGACTTCCATGTTGGCTGAGGAATTCTGAGAGTCGAAGTCCACAAGTCTTAAAAGTTGCCAAGGTTGGACACTCCTGTACTTCAACCATGGTAGACAACCCTGAATGGCTGCACACATTCTTCACACACATTCTTGCCCAAACAGGACATGTGAAATGAGGAAGCGACAGAAAATGGTTTCCCGTTTGCTGCTTACTTTTTTGTTCACGCTGACGTACTTTGTGGAGTATTCAGCGGGCAAGATGTTCATGCCGGCTCTCTTCAGTGCCATCAGGAGGGCCATGGGGCTCATCCATTTTTCTCTCAGCCCCATAAGCAGGTCAGAATCTTCCACTGCAGCCACTGAGTAGATCATGCATTGATTGTCCTGCCTCAGAAAAAGAGAAGAGCCGCTAAACAGCCGTTTCAGACTTTCCTAAGCCGTGAGCAAATGACAGGCCTCAGCTTACGTCCACAATAGAGCCCAAAATTTATGTTTGCTAAGCAAGGCGGTTATTAAGTGACTCGCCCTTCATTTTGCAACCTTTTTTGGCCACAGTTGTTAAGTGAATCACTGCAGTCCAGGGGTGGGCTCCTGGGGGTTCGGCAGGGCTCGGGCGAGGATCGCCAGGTTTGGCAAACCCCCAAATGTCACCCCTGGCTGGCCACGCCCATCCTGCCCCTCCCCTCCCACCCTGCCCCTCCCACCCCTCCCCTCCCAGGGGTCTCTACGCGGCCTGTTCAACATTCCAGGTAAGTGCACTGGCCGCGCAGAAGGTCTGAGAGGGTGAAAAACGGGCCTAGCGGAGGTTCCGGAAGGAGGTTCCTAGCGGAGGTTCCGGAAACACGCCTGTTTCTGGCCTCCAGAGGGTCTCTGGACCCTGGGGGAATCTGTTTGTGCTCTCAGAGGCTTGAGGAAAGCCTCCGGAGCCTGGGGAGGGCAAAACACACACACACCCCGCCGCCGTGGTGCAGGTGGCCAACTAGGCCACGACCACCATGACCACGGCCACCCAGCAACGAGGCAACAAACCCATTACTAAAGGATCTGAAGCCCACCCCTGCTGCAGTCGTTAAGTGAATCATGCGGTTGTTAAGCAAATCTGGCTTCGCCTATTGACTTTTACCTGTCGCAAGCTAGTTGGGAAGGTTACAATTGGGGATCACATGACCCCGGGACAGTGAGACTGTCATAAATATCAGTTACCAGGCCCCCAAATTTTGAACATGGGGATGCCGCAACAGTCGTAAGTGTGGGTCATAAGTCCCTTTTTTCGATGCCGTTGTGTCTTCGAACAGTCACTAATTGAATGGTTGCAAGTCGAGAGCCGCCTGTACTCTGAACAGCTACAGCTACGAACTGGCTGAATACCACTTTTGGTCGTAAGTGTGAAAAACGGTCATAAGTCACTTTTTCCGGTGCTGTTGTAACTTTGAACGGTCACTGAATAAACTCTTGTAAGTCGAGGGCTACCAGTACTCGCGCCGCAGATCTGTTGGTGGTCTCCCACGTACCTTGATGTGGACCTGGACCTCGGCAAAAGTGGTGAGGACGGTAAAAATAGCTTTGTCGAGTCCTATCGGCTGGAGCTCCCAGGCTTGATACGGCATGTTGAGGTGAGCATCCTGGAGCAAAGTGACGGTAAAGAAGCCGTTCATTCTAAAGGAGATCTCCTTCTCTTTCATGTTGTAGACCACATCCCCAATGTCATCGGTTCTCCAGTGTTTCTCTTGTACATGGAAGGAAGGAAGAAAGAAAGAAAAAAAAGACCGCATGTGTTCCACCCAGCTATTTAAATTTGTTACAACTGCCCTATTCCAATGGACTTCACACTTAATCATAACAGAGTTGGAAGGGACCTTGGAGGTCTTCTAGTCCAACCCCTTGCTCAAGCAGGAGATGCTATTCAGACAAATGGCTATCCAGTCTCTTCTTAAAAGCCTCCAGTGATGGAGCAACCACAACTTCTGGAGGCAACTTCTGTTCCACTGATTGATTAATTGTTCTCGTGGTCAGGAAATTTCTCCTTAGTTCTTATACCCTATGTCAGGTTCCGATGTTATCTCAAATAAATTTCATTCTCAAAACACAAGTCTTTGATGAAATCTCTTTATTTATTGAAGAATAACGATCCAGTCCTGAACTCACTTGCAGCCGAAACTGATCCTCCGATCCCAAACCCCTCCCTTTCCGTTCCTCAAATCTCAGTGTCTCATTGGCCACCTTCCAAGTCCATCTTTCATTTCAGTTACTACAAATCACAGGAATTCCCCCCTCCTCTCATCACCTAGGTGACATTATCTGCGGGGGCGGGAAAGAACTGGGTGAAAAGTCAAGGTACTATTTTGACAGGCTCTTTCCTACTCATTCATGTCAGCGCTTGGGAAATCATAGTTTGGAACGCTGACCCTAGTTGGGAATTACTGGAACTGTAGTCCAGCCACATCTGCAGGATGCCAGACTGAAGTGGTTCTGAATCATCTACAGGTAGTCCTCCACTTACGACAGTTCTTTTAGTGACCATTTGAAGTTACAACGGCACTGGAAAAAGTGACCACCATTTTTCACATTATTGCAGCATTCCCCATGGTCACATGATAAAAATTCAGACACTTGGCAACTAACCAGTGGTGGGATTCAAATTTTTTATTACCAGTTCTGTGGGCATGGCTGGGTGGGCGTGGCATGACTTGGTGGGGGTGGCAGGGGAAGACACTGTAAAATCTCCATTCTGCCCCAATCCAGGGGAAGGTTACTGTAAAATCTCCATTCCCAGGGGAAGGATACTGTAAAATCTCCATTCCCAGGGGAAGGATACTGTAAAATCTCCATTCCCAGGGGAAGGATACTGTAAAATCTCCATTCCCAGGGGAAGATACTGTAAAATCTCCATTCCCAGAAGGGAAGGATACTGTAAAATCTCCATTCCCAGGGGAAGGGTACTGTAAAATCTCCATTCCCAGGGGAAGGTACTGTAAAATCTCCATTCCCAGGGGAAGGATACTGTAAAATCTCCATTCCCAGGGGAAGGATACTGTAAAATCTCCATTCCCAGGGGAAGGATACTGTAAAATCTCCATTCTCAGGGGGAGGATACTGTAAAATCTCCATTCCCAGGGGAAGGGTACTGTAAAATCTCCATTCCCAGGGGAAGGATACTGTAAAATATCCATTCCCAGGGGAAGGATACTGTAAAATATCCATTCCCAGGGGAAGGATACTGTAAAATATCCATTCCCAGGTGAAGGTTACTGAAAAACCCCATTTCCACCCGATCAGCTGAGACTCGAGAGGCAGAGAATAGATGGGGGCGGGGCCAGTCAGAGGTGGTATTTACCGGTTCTCCGAACTACTCAAAATTTTCGCTACTGGTTCTCCAGAACTGGTTAGAACCTGCTGAAACCCACCTTTGCAACTAACTCATATTTATGATAGTCGCAGTGCCCTGGGGTCATGTGATCCCCTTTTGCAACCTGACGAGCCAAGTCGGTTTGGGCGAACTGGTAGTAGCAGCGGCGGGAGGCTCCGCCCACTCGCCCAGACCTCATCAAATACACTCTGCGCATGCGCAGAAGCTTCAGCGCGCGCGAGCGAGCGAACCGGTAGCAAAGGTAAGTGCAACCCACCACTGGGAAGCGAGATTCACTTCACCACCGTGTTGCTAACTTGACAATCGCAGTAATTCGCTTCACAACTGCGGGTCGCCATTAGCACAGGAAGGTGGACATTAAAATCTAGCTAATTCTTGCAGCAGTTGTGAGAAGTACCTCGCGCATCCCATCTTGCTATCAGCGGTTCTTCAAAATAGATCACAGCGTCGGAAAGATGGATCGTGATTCCCACAGTCACCCCGGAGTTGTCTTCAGATTCCTCACAGGCGGCAGTGTAGGGGTACGTCTCCAATCCTGTATCCAAGACCTTCAGGCAAAGGAAATTTAGCTTGTTTTATAGAAATAACTCCTACCTCTCCTTGAGTCTAAACCAGTGTTTCTCAACCTTGAAGATGGATGGACTTCAACTCCCAGAATCCCCCAGCCTAGGGAGGGAGAAAATGGCCTTCCCCACCCCCCTGGAGCCCCTCAGGAGGCCAGAAACAGTCTGTTTGCTGACTTCCGGTGGGACCTAGAAAGCCTCTGGAGCCTGGGGAGAGCAAAAAACAAGCCTTCTCTCCCCCGGAGACCCTTCAGAGGCTGGAAACAGCTAGTTTCCTGACTTCCGGTGGGCACAGAAGGCCCGAAAATCAGCTGGCTAGGGTGCGCATGCGTGCCAGAGCTGAACTAGGGCAATGCTAGCGTTCCACTGATATGGTTCTACGTGCCACCTGTGGCACGCGTGCTATAGATTCGCCATCATGGGGCTAGGGCAAATGAAGCCACAAGGTCTTTATTGTCTTTGTCAGCGTTTCACTGGCATAGAGAGCAGAGAGAGAGAAAGAGAGAGAGATAAGCTCTGAACTTCTGCCTGCTAAATCCCTTTGATGTCTGGTTGTCGTGGAAATGAAGGGGGAGAGACATTCCTGTGAACTGACGTGACAAGAAGTCGGAAGAATGACTTGGAAAATAGCCAATGAGAAGCAGATATTTGGGGATCGGAAAGGGAGGGATTGGGGGGCAAAAGGTCAGTCTTGTCCGCATCGAGTCATGATCCGGTGGCTGTGCTCAATTAAAGAAAAGATTTCCTTAAAGATTGGCAGTTTGGAAATTCATTTATTTTGAGATAGCATCAAAGTCTGACAGACTTGATGAAGGTTTGTGTGAACACCCAGTTTGCTTTCCCTCATTATTATTATTATTATTATTTTTTGCTTAAAAGAAAGAAGAAAATTGGAGTTGGGAAGGAGAGGTCATGTGCAGGGGTGGGATTCAAAAATTTTAGCAAACGGTTCTCTGCCTCGGGTGGGCGTGGCCATGGTGGGCGTGGCCTACTTGGCCTCCTGCACCACAGAGGGGAAGGTTTCGTACTCCCCAGGCTCCAGAGGCTTTCCTCGAGCCTCCAGGAGGGCAAAAGCAGCCTCCCCTGGGCTCTGGAGGCCCCCCGGTAACCGGAAACTGCCCCATTTCGAGATTTCTGGGAGGCCCATTTTTCACCCTACCAGAGCCTCCACGCGGGCCCTGGACTTACCTGGCATCTAATACGGGTGGCGTGGAGACACCGGGGAGGGGAGGGGAGGGGTGGGCGGGGCCAGCCAGTCCTTGCCACTATCGGTTTGGCGAACCAGCTGTAAAATTAGCATCCGGTTCGCCCGAATCGGTCCGAACCGGCATGGCAAGCAATCCTTTTTCTCAGCCCCTCCCTCTTTAAGATGAACATTACTTCCACGATGGTCCATCCTTTGACTAGCTTGGCTTGAGGCGGGAGCTTCAGCAAATCGCAGTGGTAGACGCCTCCCACCGACATGAACTGGCACAAATCCACCGTGTAATCTTCAAGGATATCCATTTCGCTGATATTAAAGAGCCGCAGGGCTGAAACATGAGCTGGAGAAGGACAGAGAGGTGGGAGGTCTCAGCTTCTCCGTCGTTCTACGTTGCCAGCAATCCCTCATTTCATCTGAAAGGGCAGCGGAAAAGCCAGGGGCCATTCTCCTTGCCAAGGCCTGGCAGCCTCTCAAAGAGCCTTGGTAGTACAGTGGTCTAAAGCACCCTATTATTAAGACCAGCTGCCTGCAATTACTGCAGGTTCGAATCTCGCCAGGCTCAAGGTTGACTCAGCCTTCCATCCTTTCTAAGGTAGGTAAATTGAGGACTCAGTTTGTGGGGGCAATAAGCTGACTTTGTATAAATATACAAAAGAATGAAGGCTATTGCTTAGCGCATTGTAAGCCGCCCTGAGTCTCCGGAGAAGGGCGGCATATAAATCAATTTAAAAAAAAAAAAAAATGATTGGTCACGGTACCCAAGATGCTGTTATGTTTGCCTTTTTGGCCAATGGAGAAGGCCAGGGCTTGTGATGTCACAAAGTCTTATTTATTTGTTTGTTTGTTTGTTTTCCCTGACTTTGATAGTTTTATAAACACCTCAAGGCAGCACGTATATCTAATACTCCTTTCTCCTCCCAAGTTCCCCACAACAACCCTTGTGAGGTGGGATGGGCTGAGACAGAGTGACTGGCCCAAAGTTACCAAGCCGGCTACCATGTCTCAAGTGGGATTAGAACTTACTGCCTCCTGGTGATTGGCTCAAAGGCACCTAGTCAGCTTTCATGCCTTAAGGCAGGACTAGAACTCACCGCCTCCTGGTGACTGGCCCAAAGTTACCAAGCCGGCTTCCATGTCTCAAATAGGACTAAAACTTACCGCTTCCTGGTGATTGGCTCAAAGTCACCCAGCCAGCTTTCATGCCTAAGGCAGGACTAGAACTCACTGCCTCCTGGTGACTGGCCCAAAGGCACCCAGCCGGCTTTCACAGCTAAAGCGGGACTAGTCTGAATTCTAGTCTGGTGCCTTCACCCCTAGACTAAACTGGCTCTCGCTTGTCAATGCTCTACAGCCGTGATGGCAAACCTATGGCACACGTGCCATAGGTGGCACGCGGAGCCATATTGGTGGGCATGCGAGCTAAGCTTTGGCACACGTGTGTGCACTGGCCAACTGATTTTCAGGCCTTCCAGTCCCACCGCAAGTTGGCCAATGGGCCATTTCTGGCCTCCGGAGGGCCTCCAGGGGAGTGGGGAAGGCTGTTTTTGCCCTCCCCAGGCGCCTAGAAAGCCTCTGGAGCCTGGAGAGGGCACAAAATGGGCCCACCGGGCCATCATGTGCCAAAAATGGGAGTGCGGCGGGGGTGTCGCGCACCATGCACAGGGGGGTGGGGCACATAGAATTATGGGTGTGGACATGTGCACGCGCCCCCCCTCCCGGCACTCCCCCGCTTTTGGCACGCAATGGCAAAAAGGTTAGCTGTCATTGCTCTCCAGTTACAAAGGTTTGACTGAGAGCTAATTCTCACACGGTCCAGGGAAACAGCCGGATACAAGTTTGGTCTAAATTTCATTACTAAAACAAAACACAAATGGAACGGGGCTCTCGCTGCAGCCAAAAATGGAGCTTTTAGCTCATTGCACAACTTGGGTGGAACAAAAAAAGGCACAATCGCGTAATTTTTTAAAAAAAATTTTTTGCCTTACGACTGTGTCACTTAACGATGGCATTCCCAGTCCCAGTTACCATCATTAAACCACAAGGACTCGTTGCAAAGGGATGTCGTTATTCAGAGTGGGGACCACATTACCTCTGGAGGTGGACCGAAGGAAAAAGGAGCTCTTGGTGTAATGATCTTCTCTACTTCCGGAGTCCCGGGAGCTGCTGCTCCTTCTTCTTTCCGAATAACTAAAGACGTCGCTGAAGGTCTACAAGGAGGAGAAGACATCAGCCTAGGACACGTGCTGGCCAGCTAAATGATATTTATAAATCACTTTTGGAGGCTGTAGGAGACTCTCCTCTGATTAACCAAATATTAAAATCACTTAAAACTGGCAAAATCCCTAGAGAGTTCAACCCTACTGTTCGAAACATGTTTTTAAGAAGAGACTAGACTGTCACATATCTGAAATGGTAGAGGTTCTCCTGCTTAAGCAGGGGGCTGGACTAGAAGACCTCCAAGGTCCCTTCCAGCTCCTATTCTATTCTATTCTATTCTATTCTATTCTATTCTATTCTATTCTATTCTATTCTATTCCATTCCATTCCATTCCATTCCATTCCATTCCATTCCATTCCATTCCATTCCATCCTCCTATTCTATTCTATTCTATTCTATTCTATTCTATTCTATTCTATTCCATTCCATTCCATTCCATTCCATTCCATTTCCTATTCCATTCCATTCCATTCCATATATTTTCTTATAAGGAAATAGAATGCAAGTCCTCGGCTCGCTTATCCAATAAGACGACAGACTGCTTACAATCTATCACCTTATTGGATAAGAATCAAGAGACTCAATGGGCGGAAAGGGTCAAAAGAGTCACATGGAGCCTGCAACTGTGTGAATGAAGCCCAGGCCCTCTTTCCACGCAAGCGAGTAAATGCGTTGGGCAGTTGCAGCCGCCATCTTGATTATTTCGACCCATCCTTGTAGATGCCCCGATAAGAAGGTGCTATCCAGGTAAGTCCAGTTCAGGCGATAAAAATTCAGACCTGTCTCTGTGTAGAAAGTCAACCCCCACCCTCCTAGCAAATGAAATATTTTGGGAGGTGTTAAAAAAGGCAGGATAGAATATTTCCCCTAAAAGAGAAATGGGGAAAAATCTTAAGGGAGGCAGAAATCTCTCTTGATTTAAACATATCATTCCCTTTAAGAATTATGGAGTGGCGCAGTGACCTATAGATGGAGCTCTCGCCTCACAATCAGGAGTCTATGAGTTCGATCCTAGGTAGAGGCAGATATTTCTCTCTCTCTCGGCACACTGAGAATATATCTGCTGAACAAAACTCCTCATGGGCGACAGGAAAGGCATCCGGCCAGTAAAAACTCGGCTCCATTCACTTGCCCAGACTCCACCCCGCAAGGAATTATGGGATGGTTAAAAGAGGATGATGATGATACCCTTTAAGAATTTTGCCGTTGCACCCTCAATTTCTCTTTCGCTTGACCAGTTTACAAAGCGTTACCCACGGAGAAGGGAATGTTGCAAGTCCTTGTAATGTCCCGGTATTTTTCTGTCAGCTTCTGCCCCGTCTTACCATGGTTCTCGCGGAGGCTTCCGTTTTGATCTCAGAAACGCCTTTCAGCGTCTCCCGGTCTTCATTTTGGATTTCGGCGTCCTCGCTGGGCTGAGTCACCCCCTCGATGGATGGGAGGTCCATCTTTGGGAGTTCTTTGGGGAAATCATGGAAAGGCGACAAATGGTCATAACGGGTGTGCAAAATGCGTACGGCCACATCGCAGGTGGTCAGCAGCTTGGGAAGTTCAAACCCATGGTAGGGTTGCTGGTTCTCATCATGAAATAATTGGTTCCGGAATCTGACAGGGAGAAATTACAACCAAGTGTTATATAGGCAGCCCTCGACTTACGACCACAATTGAGCCTGTTGCTAAGCGAGACGTTTGCGAAGTGAATTTCCCCCAGCCCACCCCCACCCCCATTTTACAACTTTTCTTGCCACAGTGTGAAGTGAAATCACTGCAATTGATAAGTTAATAACCCCAGTTGTTATGTATGAATCTGGCTTCCTCGTCGACTTGGCTCATGAGAAGGTCGCAAAAGAAGGGGGTCCCACGGTCATAAAGATGAGTCAGTTGCCAGGCGTCTGAATTTTGGCCACGTGATCACGGGGATGCGGCAATGTTCGTAACTCTGAAAAATTGTCATTTTTTTCAGTGCCGTGGTGACTTTGAACGGTCACTAAACAAACAAACCTCGTTGTAAGTCGAGGACTACCTGTATCCTAGCGAAAAGGAATAGGGCCAGTACAAAAGAGCCGCCTGCAATGAAGTCCTCTCCAAACAAGTCAGGGTCTGCAATATTTATTCCAGTAGAAGATTCTGGAAACCATCACCTCAAGCCACTTGAACTGCTCCTGCGTGAGGAGAGTCATCGGGTTCCAATAAAGGGGGACATTTGTAGCTCAGGGTTGAAATCAGGGGTGGGTTCTAAAATTTTTTATTACCGGTTCTGTGGGCGTGGCTTATTTTATGGGTGTGGCTTGATGGTCATGTGACAATTCTTTAGGATTTAGCAGAGGTACTAGTCTACCAGGCTTTTAACTGCTTGCAGAGCTGTACCGGTCTACCCATTTATTTTTGCAGGCACTGGTCTACTCATGTATTTTTGCAGGCACTGGTCTACTCATTTATTTTTGCAGGCACCGGTCTACTCATTTGTTTTTGGATTCACCGATCTACCATCAAACTGCCTTTTACCACTGATCAGCTGTAGGGTGGCCCTTTGAAGCCCCGCGGCAAGAGTTTAAACAGTTTTTTTCCTTATAGCTCATCAGCTGGGACTCAGGAGGCAGCAGTAGATTGGGGGTGGGGCCAAATAAAAGGTAAGAACGCGGGGGGGCGAGGGGGCACAACCGGTTCGATGACATCATATCGTCACCGCTACTGCCTCGGGGGAACCAGGCCAAACCGGGAGGAACCCACCACTGCTTGAAATGAGGAGGCTGACTTGAGCTTGGTTGTTTTCTTGTAGACGTTTCATTATGCATATTAGGTAACATCATCAGTAATAGAAGGGAGTGTGGTTTCGGGGGGGGGAGGAGGAAGAGAAGGAGAAGGAAGAGGAGGGGGTTATTGGTGCCATCTGAGCTTGATTGTTTTCTTGCAGACATTTCGTTACCCAACTAGGTAACATCATCAGTGTTATAGTAGAAGCGAGTGAGGTTTGCTCTCTGCTTATATACAAGTGAAGGAGTATTGCTTACAATCAAGCAGTAAAACAATGCCCAATTAAGGAATTATCAATTATAATCAATAGCTTAATCAAGGAACCACAAGAATATCCCCACCAACACTGACAGGGCAAGCCCCTAGCACTGTGATGGTGAACCTATGGCACGCGTGCCACAGGTGGCACGCGGAGCCGTATCAGTGACCACACAAGCATTGCCCTAGCTGAGCTCCGGCGTGCGCCGACCAGCTGATTTTCGGGCCTTCTGGGCCCACCGGAAGTCAGGAAACAGGCTGTTTCCGGACTCCGGAGGGCCTCCAGGGGTGGGTGGATGGGGAAGGCCCGTTTTTCGCTCTCCCCAGGCTCCAGAGGCTTTCTAGGAAAGGCTTTCTAGCCTTACCCAGCACCCCGGAGGCCCTCTTGAGGCCGGAAACGGCCCATTTCCCGACTTCCGGTCCCACCCGTCAAGAAAGCCTCTGGAGCCTGGGGAGGGCGAAAAACGGGCCTACTGGGCCCACTGGGCCAGCGTGCCAAAAGCGTGGGGAGCGTGGGGGAATCGCATGTGCATGCACGGGGCACATTACATTATGGTTGTGGACACGTGCGTGCATGACCCCCCCGTGCTCCCCCAACTTTGGGCACGCGACGGCAAAAAGGTTAGCCATCACTGCCCTAGCACATACACAGAGCTCCCTTCTACCAGTAGCATTGATGATGTTACCTAGTTGGGTAATAAAACGTCTGCAAGAAAACAAGCAAGCTCAGAGACTCTCCATAGGGTTCAGTAGGAGCCACATTGATATCACATGACTCATGACATCAGTTGTATTTCAGGTAGTTCTCGCTTATTGACTATCTATTCTAGCAACTATTTAAAGTTGCAACTGTGTAAAGGAATAGCTTTGCGACCAATCCTCACATTTATGACTAAAGACAAGAACCACCTGAGGCTGATCACACACAGGTACCCCAACTGGAACAGTCAGATGATGGTGATATAAGGCCAGACAGCCCCCACACCTGGTGAGTACAATGCAGAACAGAGATGTCCTATGAGGCTCCTTGCCAAGCAAGGGAGTAAATATCTTGATTAAAGATGGATAGCTGCCACCTGATTTAAGAGATAGTCTAGACCAGGGGTGTCAAAGCTGCATCGTCATGGCGGTGTCACGTGACGCAGTGCGACTTTTTCCCCCCTTCGCTAAACCGTGGCCAATGCGTGACTCCTCCTGCCCGCAGGCCGCCAGTTTGACAGCCCTGGTCTAGACTCATGATCCTTCATTGGAATCAACCATCTGAACTCCGGCATTTTTGTGATGTTTTCTGGACACTGGTTGTGGAATTGTGACCTCTGGATTGGCTGACAACCCTGACTTGGCTCTCAGAACCTTGGACTGGATTTTGACTATTTCTGTACGTGCTCCTGTTAAAAGCAAACATCCAGGCAAGCTCTTTTAAGAGACTTGGTTTCCTTTCCTTGTCTGCTGTTATCTCCCTGATCTTGAATAAACTGCTAATTACCATAGCAACTATGTGTTTGTGTATGCATTGGAAACCGGAAACTGGACACACATGATTTTCGCTTAGTGACCACGATGCTTAGCAACAAGTTGCAGGTAAGGGAGGACCACATGTATGTTGTAACGGACTGCATCACTGACACACTCACACCCATAATTTCTATGAGTTACTTCCCAGTTGTGGCTCATCTCAATATGATCATAACATGAAGCCTTGTTACTGCGTCTCTGACGTGTTCTCAAAGAACGTCATTTCTACCTTGCATTCTTCTTGAGATTGGCCCAAAGGCACAGCGTAATGTCCTTCTCCTTCATGACAAGTTCCATATTTCCACTTTCAGATTCTCCATAATTGCTGGCTTGCTGTAAAGAGCATTAGAATGAAGAAATTTTAAAAATTGCACCAATCTACCCAAGAAATTGTCCAAGACGGATAAAGGTATCTCTAATTACTGTTGTAAATATAACAAACCCCAAAGGGCATTTTATCATGCATGGTGGATTTGTGAAAAAGTGAAAGGACACTGGATACAAATACATGCATTGGACATCCCCATATGAGGATGCAGAGAGATTTAAAAAACAATATCCAGATGAATCTAGAATTTTTCTTACTAGAACTTAGGGATAGTCAATTAGAAAAGGCTCATGGACAATTAGTTTTATACATGGTAACTACAGAATACATTGATATTCGTTGCAAGCTTCAGCTTCTTTTAAGTGTTAGCCTTCCTGATCCCATCCTTAAAAATTAGAATAGAATAGAATAGAATAGAATAGAATAGAATAGAATAGAATAGAATAAAATAGAATAGAATAGAGCCTTGATAGTACAGTGGTCTAAGCACCCTGTTATTAACACAGCTGCCTGCAATTTACTGCTGGTTCGAATCTCTCCAAGGCTCAAGGTTGACTCAGCCTTCCATCCTTTCTAAGGTAGGTGAAATGAGGACCCAGTTGTGGGGGCAATAAGCTGACTTTGTATAAATATACAGAAGTATGAAGGCTATTGCTTAATGCATTGTAAGCCGCCCTGAGTCTCCGGAGAAGGGTGGCATATAAATCAAATTAAAAAAAAAAAACAGTTGGAAGAATTGAAAAGAGCTACGGAGACATGAAAACAGTCTTCCAATATCAATGGCTAGATACTAAAATCTGGAAATGAAATATGAAACATAAAATGAATGTTACAATAAAATATGTGAAAATAATTTTTATTTTTTGGGGGAAAATAATAATGCCATTGCTAGATAAATGATAAATGAGGATCATAATATAAAGATATATATTAGGTTGATAATATGAGAAATGTAATTTGTAAAATGAAGCACAAGGGATTTGTAACCGATCGACACACTGTTTGCAATTGTAATGATGATGGATGTTTTATGTTTTGTTTGTTTAAAAATAAAAATTTAAAAAAAATAAAAAGAAGGAACGGATGGAAACTAATCAAGAAGAGAAGCAACCTAGAACTAAGGAGAAATTTCCTGACAGTGAAAACAATTCAGCAGTGAAATGACTTGCCTTCAGAAGTGGTGGTTACTCCATCACTGGAGGATTTTAAGAAGAGATTGGACAAAAATTTGCCTGAAATGGTATAGGATCTCCTGCTTGAGCACTTAGCGCTAGCATTTAGACTTGTATACCGCTTCACGGTGCTTTACAGCTGTCTCTAAGTGGTCAAAGACTGGTTACAGAGTCATCTTATTACCCCCAACAATTTGGGGTCCTCATTTTACTGACCTCGGACAGATGGAAGGCTGAGTCAACCTTTGAGCGGGTAAGAATCTAACTGCTGGCAGTCAGCAGAATTAGCCTGCAATACTGCATTCTAACCACTGCGCCACCACTTAGCAGGTGGGTTGGACTAGAAGACCTCCAAGGTCCCTTCCAATTGTTGTTGTTGTTGTTGTTGTTAAAATTAAACCGATGAAGGAGAACAGCAGCTAATCTTATCCGAATGAGAAGCAGTTCAATCCATGTAATCTGAAGATCGGAGAAAAACAACAACGGTGCCCACATACCTTCAGCAGATGCTCTGTGGCTTGGTCGTACTTATAACTAAGCAAATTCTGCAACCGCACAACCGTCTCCTGGTACTGAAGGACATCATTGATAGAGAGCTCTTCAAAGGGAGTCTCCAAGACGTACATTTCTAACTTGGCAATGAGCTGGAAGACATTCCACTCCGTTAAGAAGACACGGGCATTCAGAACACACGATCATTGTGTATTGTGTATTGTATCTGATCTCCCTTTCTGCCCTGCGCTTATGCTCTTATACAGGTAGTCCCCAAATTACAACCATTTGTTTAGTGCAGGGGTCTGCAACCTTAAATACTCAAAGAGCCATTTGGACCCGTTTCCCACAAAAAAGAAAACACTGGGAGCCACAAAACCTGGGTGGGCGTGGCCAACTCGATGTCACTCACTTCCACCAGTCAATGATACCCACCTAGCCATGCCTACCCAGCCAATCATTAGGGCAGAGAACCAGTTGTTAAAAAACACCGGGAACCACAAAATCCTTTTGACATCTCTCTCTCCCCACTCCCTCCCTCTCTCCCCCCCTCTCTTCCTCCTCCCCTCTCTCCCTCTCTCTCTGTATCTCTCTATGTCTCTCTCTCTCTCCCCCTCTCTCTGTATCTCTCTGTTTCTGTCCTGGCCACTTCTCCATCCCTCACTGTCGCCCTTACCTTCTCAGGCCAGGCGAGGAGTGACTGGGAGGAGAGGGCGAGGGGTGGGGCCAGCCAGTGGTGGGATCACCTGACAGGGAGCCACAGCAGAGGGCCCAAAGAGACACATGCAGCTCCGGAGCCACAGGTTACTGACCCTTGGTTTAGTGACTGTTCAAAGTTGCAACAGCATTGAGAAAAGTGACTTATGGCTGTTCTCAGTGGTGGGATTCAGCCGGTTCTGTCCGGATTGCACAAACCCGTAGCGGCGACTGCGGCAGGCTCTACCCACTCACTCAGACGTAATGCGCAACTACTGCGTATGCACAGAAGGCTGTGTGCATGCGCAGAGGTGGCGCGTGCAAGCCAACCGGGGGGGAAGGTAAGCGAATCCCACCTCTGGCTGTTTTCACCACCCTTGCAGCCTCCCCACGGTCACCTGATCAAAATTCAGAGGCTCGGCAACTGGCATGTATTTATGACGGTTGTAGTGTCCCAGAATCCTGTGATTCCTGTCAACGGGAAAGCCAGATTCACTTAACAACCGTGTTTCTAAGTTCACCACCACAGCAATTCACTTCAGAACGGTGACAAGGAAGGTCGTAAAATGGGGCAAAGCTCAGATAACAACGGTCTTGTTTTACAACAGAAATGTTGGGCTCAATTGTGGTCGCACGTTGAGGACTGCTGTTACGTATTGTATTTTTTGTATGGTTTTTTATTCTTTTCTCTATAAACCACCCCAAGTCACACTGAGAGTGAGTTGGACAGTATCGAAATAAAATAATAAAATAATAAAATAATAAAATAAATAAAATAAAATTAAATAAAATAAAATAAATAAATAAAATAAAATAAAATAAAATAAAATAAAAAAATAAAATAAAATAAAATAATAAAATAAAATAAAATAAAATAAAATAAAATAAAATAAAATAAAATAAAATAAATAATCAAATCAAATCAAATCAAATCAAACAAAACAAAATAATAAAACAGACAACAATCCTGCTCACCGTGTGAAGACACATTACCTATCTCTGGCTGGAGGAATGACTATTATGGGATATAATAAGGGCAGGGACTTACTTCCAGCACCTTGCTGCCTTTCTCGACCACCGTGGTAATATCATTCTCGGTCTCTTCTAGCCATAAACTCATAAAAGTATTGATTTCCTGGGGAACTGTTGGGTCTGGGCTGCCGTCACAACATATATAATGTTCCCACTGGAGAAACACCAAGACACAAATGGATAAAGATAGAAAGCGGAGAAGATTTGGATGGATTTGAAACAGAGGCAGGTAAACAGATTCGCGGGACCATTCTCTTCTTTACAGGTAGTCCTTGCTTAATGACCAGTTGCTTATAAAAGCTACAGGTAAGCCCTCCATTTACAACGGTTCATTTAGTGACCGAAGTTATAAGGGCAGTGATAATAGTGACCTATATAACCATTTTCCACACCTATAACCCGTTGCAAGCATCCCCTTGGTCACGTGATTAAAATTCAGACACTGGTTCATACTTATGACCACTGTATTGTCCCGGTGTTGTGTAATCACCTTTTGGACACTTTTGGACAAGCAAAATCAATGGGGAAGCCAGATTCACTTAATAACCCTGTTACTAATTCAACAACTGCAGTTATTCACTTAACACAGGGGTCTGCAACCTTAAACACTCAAAGAGCCATTTGGACCCATTTCACCACAGAAAAGAAAACACCGGGAGCCACAAAACCCTTCCCATGCCTGACTATTTCTTGAGCAGCCACAAAACTAGCTTATGTAGTTGAATTAAATGTTCTGTTTTCTTCTGAAACTTTTCTTTTCTTGGATTCATCCATGGTTGGTCTACCAGGGGTTGAAAAGCTCAATAAATCGCATGCTGGCGGGTGTCGCACATTGGTGGTTGTGACGCATATTTTGAGTGACAGGGAGCCACAGCAGAGAAGTGAAAGAGCCACATGTGGCTCCAGAGCCGCAGGTTGCTGACCCCTGACTTAACAAAAGAGGCAAGAAAGTTTTTGAAAGGAGTTATTTTATATGTAAGTGAGACATTTTATATATAAAAATGTCTCACATGGACACATAAATTTTGGGCTCAATTGTGGTCATAAGGCAAGGATTATCTTCTGGTCTGTCCTCAGAGTTAATACTGTCACCATCACACACAAAACTATGTAGTAACTCTTTCAAACGTTGTAAAAGATGCTTTTATACCTACTGGTATATTACATGGCCACGAGTTACGATTGTTTTTGCCCTTTTTTGGAAGAAAATGGCAAAAAACACCCCTTCGATATGCTGGATTTGCTTAATAACCATGCCGTTTGCTTAATGATCATATCAGTCGCTTAATGACCATGGCGACTCACTAAAGACCATAGGAAAATGGTTGGAGAATAGAGTTAGGTCAGGAGGTGACCCACTTAATGACTCTAGTGACTACAATATTCTAGGCCTGTGATGGCGAACCTATGGCACGCGTGCCACAGGTGGCACGCAGAGCCATATCTGTGGGCACGTGAGCGTTGCCCTAGCTCAGCTCCACCATGCATGCGTACACCAGCCAGCTGATTTTCAGATCTTTTGGGTCCACCAAAAATTGGGAAACAGGTCATTTCGGTCCTCCGGGAGGGTGGGGAAGGCCATTTTTGCCCTCCCCAGGTTCCTAGAAAGCCTCTGGAGCCTGGGGAGGGCAAAAACAGGCCTACTGGGCCCACCGGGCCATCGCGTGCCAAAAGCGGGGGAGCGCAGGGGGGTTGCACCTGTATGCATGGGGGGCGCAGCACATTGAATTATGGGTGTGGGCATGTGCACGCTAAACCCCCCCCCGCCCCCCCCCCCCACTTCTGGCGCACGATGGCAAGAAGCTTAGCCATCACTGTTCTAGGCTAATTGATATCGCAAGCCACAGTACTTGTACACTGAAAATCTTACAGCAATGTGGATTTCTTCACAAAAGATTTGCATCATTTAAAAATTACATCGTAAATTTCATTTTTCCCTCGTAGGAAGCAGGGCCCAAATATTCGGGGGCCCGCATACCTTAGCAAGGGCTCTACTTTTCAACTTCCATTGGCTCGCAAGGATAAAGCTCTCTTCTAACTCAGAAAGTTCAGTTAACTCCTCACCCCGGCGTTCTTGATCCTGTATGGGACACACAAAAGAAATCTCTTAATTTATTTTAAACCCACGTAGTCCTTTGCAACTCGACTCCTTGGCCTTGAAGATCACTCAGAAGCTGCCGCTGATCAAAAATGCAGCCTGGTGAGTATTTTTGAAACCGTCTTGCTTTATCCAAGATAAATACACAGGTATGGCATTGGTGGTACCTGGCTCAATAGTAGTAACTGCGAGAGAGATTTATTATTTATTTATTTATTTATTTATTTATTGTTCAAATTTATATACCGCTCTTCTCCCGAAGGACTCAGGGCGGTGAACAGCCGAGGATTTTGGGAATCCTAGTGGACAACCATTAAAATATGAGCTAGCAGTGTGCTGCGGCAGCCAAAAAAGCTAATACAATCAGGGGTGGGATTCAGCCGGTTCGTATCAGTCCGGACGAACGGTAGTTGTGACCTGTGAGTGGACCCGCTCGCTTGCCCTGGCGCTATGCCGTCCTATTTAACTGCGTTTTGTAAGCCGCGCGCATGCATGCGTGCGCGCAAGCAAGGCGCATATGCAGAAGGCCGTGTGCATGCGCGGAAGGTGCACACACGCTCACATTTTCGGTGCTGGGGCGAACCGGTTGTTAAATTATGTGAAGCCTACCTCTGAATACAATCCTTGGTTGTATAAACAGAGGCATAGGATTAAAATCACATGAAGTATTAGCACCGCTTTATAAGGGCTCCCGAGCTCCATTTTCGCTGGCAGAGGGTTGCAGGAGGCTGTCCCAGTAGAAAATGGACATTGGGAGTCCGTTTTCGCTGGCAGAGGTACTGTGAGCTGGTCCTTCGCTGTTTCCCGGCGGCCTCATGGGCCATAACTAAGCACCCCATAGGCTGCATCCGGGCCACGGGCCTTGAGTTTGACACCCAAGTCCTAGAGTCTGAGGGAACTGAGGGAACTGAGTCTGAGGGAACTCACTTTGGCTTCGAGGCGTTCTGTCTTCTCTCTTTCAATACGTTCCTTTTCGGCCTTCACAGCTTGTTCCTGCTCAGCACGTAAGCGGGCTTGCTCTGGGAACAAAGAAAAAACACAATGAATGAGGTTTTATTTATTTTATTACTTTACTTTACTTTACTTCTATTATTTTATTTTATTTTATTTTATTTTATTTTATTTTATTATTATTTATTTTATTTTATTTTACTTTATTTATTTTATTTATTTTATTTTACTTTATTTTATTTTACTTTATTTTATTTATTTTATTATTTTATTTATTTTATTTCATTTTGTTTCATTGTATTTATTTTATTATTTTATTATTTTTTTAATTTTTATTATTTTATTTACTGATTTGATCATCCTGATTCCTTGAACGCAAATCCAGGTAGTCTTTGACTGACGACTCTAGTCAGAGTTAGTAACGCAGTTGTTAAATGAATCTGGCTCCCTCATCGACTTTGCTCATCAGAAGGTCACAGAAGGGGAACACGTGACCCCAGGATACTGCAATCGTCGTAAGTATGAACCAGGGGTGAAATGCTCCTGGTTCAGACCGGATCGCCCAATCCGGTAGCGATGGCGGCGGGTGGTTCAGAGAACCGGTAGCAAAAATCCCTGCGCCCCCCCACCATGCCCAGCTGAGCCATGCAAAAAAGCCAGGCTTTTTTTTTTTTTTTTTACTTTTAAAAGCATTTTTTCTCTACAACCTCTTCGGCCGAAAAAATGCTTTTAAAAGTAAAAAAAAAAGCCTCTGATGATCGTGCGACTCAGCTGGGATCGTCAGAGGCTTTTAAAAGCATTTTTTACAACCTCTTCAGCTGAAGAGGTTGTAGAAAAAATGCTTTTAAAAGTAAAAAAAAAAAAAAAGTTGGCCATGCCCACCCAGTCACATTATCCCCCCCCACCAAGCCACGCCCACAGAACTGGTAGTAACAAATTTTACATTTCACTCCTGGTATGAACCATTTACCAAGCATCTGGATTTTGATCAGGTGGCCGTGGAGATGTTGCAATGGTCATGAGTGTGAAAAAAGTCACTTTTTTTCCAGTGCCATTTTAACTTCGAATGGTCACTATACAAACTGTTGTAAGTCAAGGACCACCTGTAACACAAGGGGTCAAAATCCACCTACCTTCCTCCAGCAGTCGCCGTTCCTCCTCTTCTCTTAGCATCTTCATCCGTTCAGCTTTACTAATCTTCTTATTACCAGCAGACTGAGCCCAAACAAAATAACGGAAAGGAAATTAAATGTTAAGACACTTTTAAAAAGGACAGAGCAGAAGGGAGAATATTTCTTATTCCAAAAAATATATTGGTGAAAATATATCCATTTTCTTTTTCTTTTTTTATATATAGTTTTTTTTTTGTTTTTTTTTACAAACATATCAATACGTGAAGAGGGTGTCATACATTCTAATACAAATAAAACTAATAGCATTAGTCATAGTTTCAATCCAATTTATATATTTCTAATAGTAATACATATTTATATAACGTTGCAATCTATCCTTATTCAGTTATTCCATGTTTTCTCTAATTATTACTCTTATTTTATTATATTCTAATACAAATAACACTAATAGCCTCAGTCATAATTATTACTTTCAATCCAATTTATATATTTCTAATAGTGATACATATTTATATAAAGTTGCAATTTTTCATTATCCAATTATTCCGTGTTTTCTCTTATTAGTACTCTAATTTTATTATATAAAAGTGTATATACTAATATTCCCCTTTTCTCTTATTTCTATAGAAATATATATAATAGAAATATAATAGAAATATATCCACTTTTCAAATCGGGGGCCTTGAGGAGAGAGAGTTCATTCTGAAACTGTGGAATGGAGGATGGAACTGATCTTTTATTTTCCTATTGGAAAGCTGTTGACATTGAAATGGGCAACTGAGAGATTACAGGGTGAATAAATCTACTCCCATCACATGGACACATCAGAGCTGCCGTTTTAATGCCCCACAATGCCCCACCATGTGGCAATGCCATGGAGCAGCTGGGGAACTAAAATGGTAGTGCTGGATGCTAAGACTTTCTGAATCTCTTGACGCAGAAGATCCTCCAAAGAGATCCATCAAGTTCAAATCCAGTATGGGGACCTCCCCTTCTGTCCTAGGCGATCTAGATCTCCAACCTTGGCCACTCAGCTTTGCTGGCTGAGGAACTCTGGGAGTTGAAGTCCACAAGTCTTAAAGTAACCAAGGTTGGAGATCCCTGATCTAGAACAGCAGTAGGCAACCCCATCTTCTCCAGATGTTCTGGAATTCAGCTCAAGCAACCTCAGCCAGATTGGTCAACCACAAGAAATTGCAAGAGTTATTGTCCAGCTTTAAGAAACAGGAAACTCTTAGATTTTGCAAACAAATGTTGGCGTGGAGAGGGTTAAAGCCAAAAGGACCTGAAATTTATATAACGCACATAATATTTATGTATCTCTGCACAATGTATATTAAATGTATGCAGTAGTGTACATCACATTTGCACAAATTAAATGAAATGTTTAATTAAGCAATTTATGAAAATGCTATCGATTTATACTAACTAAACAAACATTATCTGGACTGATTAAACAGTCAGAATTAAGATGTTGTCCACTACATTGAAGTCTGTTAAATGAGGTCCATGAGATCTACATTTTATTGTCTTACTTATGAAGACTGCTGCCTCACCAAAGAATGGTGAATGGTGAGTAGCTCCATGTAGTTATCTATGTCTTGGGCATCATGTCAAGGTAGGTCAGAAATGCACTTTTGTCCAAGCTTCCACTTCCTAACTGGAGGAGGCCACTGGGTGGTAACCAAAGCTAAGCAAGAGAGCATCTCCAGATGTTCCCCAACCCCATGTGTGATCCTGCAACTCCCCAGATCTTGAAGGACACCATGACAATGCTTTCTTGGGTCTATTGAGAGGACAGCAAAACATTGCCCTAAGTATTCCCACCAGTATAATTATAGTGTGGGCACCCAATGATCTTCTAGATGATGTTGGGCGTAGGCCAGTGGCTTGGGGGTAGGGGTAATATGACTGAGTGGGCGTGGCCAACTTTTTAAAAAAAAAAACTTTTAAAACCATTTTTTCTACAAACTTTTTTGCTGAAGAGGTTGTAAAAAAAATGCTTTTAAAAGCCTCTGACGATCCCAGCTGAGTTGCCTGATCGGCAGAGGCTTTCTTTTTTTTTTTTTAAAGCCTCTGATGATCCCAGCTGACTTGCCTGATCGGCAGAAGCTTTTATTTTTTTTAAAGTCTCTGACGATCCCAGCTGAGCCACGCAATCATCAGAGGCTTTTTTTTTTACTTTTAAAAGCATTTTTTCGGCCAAACAGGTTGTAGAAAAAATGCTTTTAAAAGATTGCAAAATTTAAAAGATTACAAAATTTGGGTGAGGAAAAGATATATCAACCCTCAAAGTGACCACATGGGGATGAGGACAGTGGTGGAATTCAAATTTTTTTATTACCGGTTCTGTGGGCGTGGCTTGGTGGGCGTGGCAGGGGAAGGATACTGCAAAATCTCCATTCCCACCCCACTCCAGGGGAAGGACATTGCAAAATCTCCATTCCCATCCCACTCTGGGGCCAGCCAGAGGTGGTATTTGCCGAATTCTCCGAACTGCTCAAAATTTCCGCTACCAGTTCTCCAGAACCTGTCAGAACCTGCTGAATAGCATCCCTGGATGAGGAAATACTGGTGGGAAGGAGAAAGGCAGGAGGCAGGATGAGGTGGATTTTCCTCAACTGTGCCAGAGAAAACCTTAGTTTGTCTGTCGGAACATCAAACGGTCACTAAGTGACCGGTCATAAGTCAAAGGCTACCTAGATATGCTTCCTCTGAAGTAAAAAAAATCAAATCAATAGCATTTCAAGCACCTCAGAAATCACACGTGATCAAGGAGGTGTGTCAATTCCACAACCCTTGTGGGTACAGAAGGTAGAAAGTCTAACCATAGAGGTATTTAAGGTGCTCCAGGTGTTGACGCACTATAATTTCCAATGTTGCACCATTGGCTATGCTGGCTAGGGCGATTGAGAACTGTAGTTTAGCAGTATCTGGTGCTGGCAAGGGATGTCAACAATTTAGGTCTGTTTGAGGAGGCTGTCAACTTGTTAATCATTCCTGCACTTAAATCCAGGGGTGAAAATGTAAAATTTGTTACTACCGGTTCTGTGGGCGTGGCTTGGCGGGGGGGGGGTGTTAATGTGACTGGGTGGGGGTGGCCAACTTTTTTTTTTTAAACTTTTCAAAGCATTTTTTTCCAATGCTTTGAAAAGCCTCTGCCCATCAGGCAACTCAGCTGGGATCATCAGAGAGGCTTTTAAAAAAATGCCTCTCTGACGATCAGGCAGGTCAGCTGGGATCGTCAGAGACTTTTCAAAGCATTTTTTTAACCACCTCTTCGGCCAAGAGGTTGCAGAAAAAAATGCTTTGAAAAGCCTCTGACGATCCCAGCTGAGCCACGAGATCATCAGAGGCTTTTTTTAAATTTTATTTTTAAAAGCATTTTTTCGTCGGAAGAGGTTGTAGAAAAAATGCTTTTAAAAGTAAAAAAAAAAAAAGCCTCTGATGATCGTGCGGCTCAGCTGGGCATGGGGGGGGGGCAGGGATTTTTGCTACCAGTTCTCCGAACCACCCGCCGCCATCGCTACCAGATCGGGCGATCCGGTCCAAACCGGGAGCATTTCACCCCTGTTTAAATCCCATGTATATTAAAAAAATAACTATAATGCTGGCTGGGGAATTCTGGGAGTTAAATTCACACATCTTAAATTTGCTAAGGTTGGGAAACACTGCCCAGCGGATTGAAACGGACTGTGTGAACTAACCTGCTTTTAAACCAAAGTGGACCATCATTTGAAGTTATAAATCTATATCAAGGTTAAATACACGAGCTATTGATAAGTATGAATGCCTCTAAGACTAATTTAGCTGTCTACCTACATACCTTTTTCTTTTTGGGACCCTAAATGCAGAGAGGAGAGAAAAGAAAGAACAGAGAAAATCAGAAAAACACAATATAATTGTCAAGGCGGAGGGGGGGGGATGTAGCCTGAATTCTATCTTACTGTCAGCCAAAATATCTGTGTTCACACAAACACTAGTTGGTCTCCCATGTTAGCAACAAATTGAACCCACAAAATGGAGCACTGAAATTCTCAAACTTCTTCTGATGCTTCACAAAATGGCCTGTCTTGGATTGCAGCTAGTCCTCACTTAACAACCAGCAATTGTTTGAAATTACAACAGAGCTATCTATGACTCGGTTCTGGAGATCCAACAGTCATACCCTCGCACAGTCATGTGACTGTGATTTTCAGTGTTTTTTTGCCTGATTCTGGCATCTACTTCTAGTTTTTGGCAAAAAAATCCAACGACCCACTGATTGAATAAAATGGGTTCATTTTATGACTGCCACAAAAAAAGGATTGTAAAATCAGGCGCCGTCCTGTGGTGACTCTTAATAACCATGTAATGTATGATGAGCCGTGGTGGCGCAGTGGTTAGAGTGCAGTACTGCAGGCTACTTCTGCTGACTGCCGGCTGCCTGCAATTTGGCAGTTCAAATCTCACTAGGCTCAAGGTTGACTCAGCCTTCCAGCCTTCCGAGGTGGGTAAAATGAGGACTCAGATTGTTGGGGGCAAGAGGCTGACTCTGTAAACCGCTTAGAGAGAGCTGTAAAGCAGAATATAAGTCTAAGTGCTATTGCTATTATAATCCCAAGCAAAAAGATTGTAAAATGGGGTGTGACTCACTTAACAACCGCCTTGCCTAACAACAGAAATTCAGGTCCCAATTATGGTTATAAATCGAGGACCCTTTGTATTATGAAGGCAGAACTCACTTGCGGGGAAGGAGAAAGGAGAAAGAGCCCAGGTGGATATTCCACAGGTGAAAGAAACGTTTTTAAATTATTGGGTATTTTAAATTTGTCTCAGCCAAATTATTTAATTCATTTTTATTCTATTTTAAATTTTTGTATTTATGTGTTTTATTCTGTGGCTGTTCACTGCCCTGAGTCCTTCGGGAGTAGGGCGGTATATAAATCCAATAAATAAATAAATAAATAAAGAGAGGTAAAGCCACCACAGTAAAGTATGAAGAGCCTTGGTGGTGCAGCAGACTAAAGTGCTGTTAAGTAGCACCAGCTGCCTGCAATTACTGCAAGTTCGAATCTCCCCAGGCTCAAGGTTGACTCAGCCTTCCATCCTTCCGAGGTAGGTAAAATGAGGACCCGGATTGTGGGGGCAATAAGCTGACTTTGTATAAAGTCAAAAGCCCTACTAAGCAGGTATATACAAAAGTATGACGCATTGTAAGCCGCTTAACGCATTGTAAGCTGCTCTGAGTCTCCAGAGAAGGGCGGCATATAAATCGAACCAATAAATAAATAAATAAATAAATAAATAAAGCCACCACAGGTTTAACAGGATATGAAACTTTATATTGGGGTTTGACCCAAAGGCGTCATTCTCACCTCCATTTTAACATCTCCAAGTAGAAATATAATATTTTTTTAGGAAAAGAGGCAGATGGAAAAAAGAAATCTCAATTATTATTATTTTTTTTAAAATCCCTGACTAGGTGGCTCAGTGGCTAAGACACTGAGTTTGTTGCTCAGAAACGTCAGCAGTTCAAATCTCTAGTACAGCTCTCATGCTGCGAACAGTGGGTTGGCCTAGATGACCTCTAAGGTCCCTTCCAACTCTGTTACTGTTACTATTATGCAGCTTATAGCCTCAATGGGTGCCAGATCCACCAACCGCAGTGAGTGGCTGCGTTCACACAACACATTGACCCACTTGCGTGTTTCATTCCCTTTGCAAAGCGTTAGCAAGCGAGATGCAGGAGGGTGATTTGCATATGCATATAGACATGCAAATAAGCCCCCCCCCTCAGGTTTGGGGAAAGGGCGTCACTCACCATTTTTCAGCTGCACCCCCAACAACCAGGCTGAAAAGTTGTTGACGACTCCGCCCCCTCCGTTTCTGCGGCAACCAGTCCCGCCCCTCCACGCCGCGCTCCGAGAGTCCCCGCCCCTTGACGCTCCCGGCAAAGGGGAATGAATTCATCCAAGAGGTATAGAAAAGCTAGTGTGGGACAACACTTCCGGTTCCCAAGTGAACTTTGCGGAGTCTATATTAGACTTACGCGTCTAATATACAGAAAGAGGACAATCGGGATGCGTGGCACTTCGGAAGGAAAAGGAGTAAGGATCGGTTTGGGGTTTTTTTTTTTGAGGGAGGGGTCACTCCATGCCAATGATGGAAGTTTTGCCAATACGTACGTTGAATCGAATTCGGAAGTGATAACAGGGTGGCAGCTTTCATTTTGTTCTTCCTCTATGATTTCCCACCCATGAATTAATAAATTAAGTCCCATCGTTGGTATTAGAAGGTACGTCTGCGCAGGCGCATTAGGATTTTACTTGCAGAAAATCTGTTATTTTTCCCCGCAAAGATTTCGGTGATTTGGCAATTGCTATTTCGTCCGAGGTTCGCAGAGACTCTCTGGGTATTTGCAATGTGCTTATTGCATTTGTGTTTATTGCAATGTGTTTATTGCATTCATTAGATCCTAATTTGATTAAGGCCAACCAACCGTGACTGGGATTAAAGAAAATTCTGCAGAACTTTTTTACGCCGGAGTGGTACAAACGTAGAAGAGGAGGGAAAAACAGGAAAATTAATGTGAAAAGACCAGGAAAAAAAATTGTTGCATTTTGTGTGTGTGTGTGTGCAGAAGAGATGTGGAAAGTGTGATTTTCCTAGAAAAATTGGCTTTCACACCAAGAAATGGGGAAAGTGTGATTTTCCTGTTGGGATCCGAGAGAAAAATACAATGATATGAAACATTCATATATTGCAGAGGGATTTTTTGCGATTGTCATTTGAAGAAAGGAGAACCACAACCTTGCAAAGTAGGCCAAGTGGTCCTTTTCCTAGGACAGGCTCGAGAGGAAGGGATTTAAACCCAAATGCAGACATGCAATAAAATTAACCCATATTCTCAATCTATAGCAGGGGTCTCCAACCTTGGCCGCTTTAAGACTTGTGGACTTCAACTCCCAGAATTCCTCAGCCAGCAAAGCTGGCTGAGGAATTCTGGGAGTTGAAGTCCACAAGTCTTAAAGCGGCCAAGTTTGGAGACCCCTGCTTTAGAGTCTCCTGCTTGAACTGGGGGCTGGACTAGAAGACCTCTAAGGCCCCTTCCAAACTCTGCTCTTTTCTATTCCGTTATTCTTGTTCAACGTATTTTCAGATTTGCAAGGTTCTGTTCATAGATATATATATAACATGACAATGCAGGTAAGTACTCGACTTACAACCGGTGGCCTGACTAGGTGGCTCAGTGGCTAAGACGCTGAGCTTGTCGAATCTCTAGCAGAGTCTCTCAACCTCAACAACGTTAAGGGGTGTTGGACATGGGCTGGCTGGGGAATTCTGGGAGTTGAAGTCCAAACATCTGAAAAGCTGCTGAGATTGAGAATCATTGATCTAGAAACTTTGCAAATAAGATGGGTGGTATACGATATATGATATATTTCATATATTTTTACATGCGACATGCTAACTTGGAATCGTAGAGGGTGGGTGGAAAAAAACGAGCACCCTTTAAAAGTAACCAAGTTTTTGCCTATTGTGTGAATGGAGCCGCCAATTCTTGCTGATCGCGAAGCGATTTAAAAATTCCATCTAGCTAAACGGGACTCTCTCTCTCTCTCTGAGAGCAGAGGCACTCCTCTTCAACTTTCGTATCTCTATCTATCCCTGCTTAGGCAATGCCACTCAGGACGTTTGGAAGAGTCGCCTGGCTCCGCCCCTCGAGCTCGTGCGCAGGCGCAGTAGCCGCCGGACGCCCTGCCTTAGAATCTGCAAATCAGCTGTTGGGAAGAAGTTTATGGACTGCAGCAGGTAGTGAATTTTAGCGTAAAATTAGTGCAAATTGTGAATGACATTCTCAACGGGTTGGGAGCCTCCCAGACTCCGGGGACTCGGTTTATTGGTTGGGCAGCTTGCAGCTGTAGCCTTCGACCCACTTGATATGTTGGAGTACTACAACTCCCATCATCCACAAGCCAGACCCAGGCTGACTGCTGCATAGGAAATCTCTGATTAAAACCCTAGAAATGAGCTGGATTCGGTGGTGTATGTATGCAGGAGCTCGACAGGAAGCGGGGCACTCCTTTTTCCCTACAACAACCCTGTGAGGTTGGTTAGGGAATCTTAGGAATGGGTCAAAGTCCTCCCTGGGGAGCTTCTGTGATTGTGGTGGGACTTGAACCTGGGTTTGACTGCTCTCAGTCCAGCCTCTTCTGGACTGAGTTAGGGTGTATAACTTTTTCCTGTAACTTTTTATGACTTTTCGGACAATTATTTTTTCCTTCCTCCTTGGTTGCTTTTCTTTGCAGAGTCCTGCATTCTTGACTAAGAGGATCCTTTTAATATGTGGATCTTGACTCCTTTCTTTTATTTCCATCACTGGAGCTTTTCAAGAAGAGACTGGGCAACCATGTCTCCTGAAATAGCATAAGGCTGTGATGGTGAACCTATGGCACGTGTGGCAGAGGTGGCATGCAGAGCCCTCTCCGTGGGCATGCGTGCCATCGCCAGCTGCACTTCTGGTTTCCGGCGTGCACATACACATCAGCCAGCTGGTCGTCACGGGCACTGGAGTGCTGGTAAATGGCCTGAAAACAGCCCAAAAAATGGCCCAAAAATGACCAAAAATCAGGCATGCTGCACCGGCCAGTTGGTCTACGGGTGCTCCAGCGTTCCGGTGCATGTGTGTACATCCACGCGCCTTCTGGTTTGGGCACTCGATGCCGAAAAGGTTTACCATTCCTGATATTAGGTCTCATGCTTGATCAGGGAGTCGGACTAGAAGTCCCTTCCAACCAGTGGTAAAATCCAATTTTTTTTTACTAATGGTGCTGTGGGCGTGGCTTGGTGGGCATGGTATGGCTTGGTGGGTGAAGAAGGGGAACGATACTGCAAAATCCCCATTCCCACCCCATTCCTGGGGAGAGGATACTGCAAAATCTCCACTCCCTCCCCACTCTGGGACCAGCCAGAGGTGGTATTTGCCGGTTCTCCGAACTGCTCAAAATTTCCGCTACCGGTTGTCCAGGACCTGTCAGAACCTGCTGGATTTCACCCCTGCTTCCTATTATTCTATATTCTATGTATTGGAAACTATTTGGAAATTCCCAGTTGGAGTCACGTCTCAAGCCTTAAAGTATTATCATCATTGGTCTGTAAATATATGTTTCATGAGGCTGGAATATCGGTTCTTTTCTTCCCATATCAGCTAATCCAGTTTTCAAATCCATCCGTTCAATCAATTTAATTTATGATAGTCATAGACCAGAGACCAGAAGAAATAAAAACACTCAGTAAGTATACAATTAAAAATTCTATTACCGGTATAAAATAATAAATACCTAAATACTAAAATCTATGATAAAATCCAGTCTGTTAATTATACATTATACAACTATACTAAAATTACAATCCATAAGCTGTGTGGCCCATTGTCAGTTTAATTTTTTTTTTAAATTTTTTTTTTATTTATATGCCGCCCTTCTCCGGAGACTCTAGGCGGCTTACAATGCGCTAAGCAATAGCCTTCATCCTTTTGTATATTTATACAAAGTCAGCTTATTGCCCCCACAAACTGGGTCCTCATTTTACCTACCTTAGAAAGGATGGAAGGCTGAGTCAAACTTGAGCCTTGGCGAGATTCGAACTTGCAGTAATTGCAGGCAGCTGAATGTTAATAACAGGCTATTAGCCAGCTGCGCCACCAGGCCCCCCTATTAAATTAATATTAAAAGGTAAAGGAAAAAGCAGTGCAAAGGGTTTGCCACATTTGTTATATAACATAACTATGGTGGATTAGGAGGATGGTAGAGGACAGGAAGGCCTGGAGGAAGGTTGTCCATGGGGTCGCAATGGGCCGGACACAACTTCACAACTAGCAACAATATATGGTGGATTAGACACGTGTTTGCCACGAATCCCCAGTGCTGCTGTGCAGAATCTAGCCATCTGCGCTGCAGTTATGGACTGTTCTTCCTTAAGCAGCCACTGGAGATAAGCAGTGTCGGAATGGCCAGGATACCTAGCAATTGTTAGCAGAATATGTTTTTTCTGAATCTATGTAAAAGGAACATCAAAGGAGTATGTGGAAATCCACCTGTTGAGAGATTGTGTTCAGGAGGAATTGGAGAGAGTCCTTGATTTACAACCATTCATTTAGTGATCCAAGTTACAACGGCACTGAAAAAAGTGATTTATGATAGGTTTTCACATGACATCCCTATGGTCGTGTGATCAAAATTCAGATACGTGGCAACTGATTCATATTCATGACGGTTGCAGTGTCCCAGGCAGTGGCGGGTTGCCCCCGGTTCAGACCGGTTCGCAAGAACCGGTAGTAAAACCAGCGGGAGGCTCCACCCACTGACCCAGACGTCATCATAGGTGATCTGCGCATGCTCAGATGAGTGCGTGTGCGATGCGAACCGGTAGTAAAGGTAAGTAGAAGTCACCCCTGGTCCCAGGTTCTTGTGATCACCTTTTGCGACCTTGACAAGCGAAGTCAATGTGGGGAGACTGATTCACTTAACAACCGTATTGCTGACTTAATAACTGCCGTAGTTCACTTAACAACTGAGGCAAGAAAGGTCATAAAAAGGACCAAATTTACTTAACAACTATTCCTGCTTAGTGATGGAAATATTGGGCCTCAGTGCCTGGTCATAAGTCGAGGACTATCTGTAATAAAATGAGCTGTTCGGATTTCATCATGCACCTCATTTTTAAACTGATTGTTCTTCAGGTAAATATGCCAGTCCTCATGAATAAAACGGATGTCTGTCTCAACTGACAACATGGCCAACCCTCTCAGATACGAAGTACTGAATCTGTACAAAAACGTAAGTTCTGAGGAGTAACTCCGCCTTCTCCCAGTGGGTGAACCTCCGAAAATGTTGGACCGGTAATCCCCAGCCAGATGGGAGTTTATGTCCAGCCATTTGAAGGACAGCTGGTTAGGACAGGCAGAGGAACTGGACCTAAATAAGAATTTCTATGAATTGTTGAATGTGTAAAGCAAAACCTTTTCTTGTGTTTTGAAGCTTCTGTATCTGGGAAAGGAGTACCCCAAAGGGGCCGACTATTTTCGAACCCGACTCAAGGCAGCCTTCCTGAAAAATAAGGAAGTGAAGGATCCAGAAGAAATCAAAAAACTGATTGCCAGAGGCAAATTTGTCATCAAAGAACTGGAAGCCTTGTACTTCCTCCGAAAATACCGAGCTCTGAAACAACGATACTACGAGGACAGTTGAGCACCAACCAGTTGTAAAGTCTGCCAAGGCGTGTGTAGCCCAGGGGCTAAATGGTGGGTGATCGGCCTGTGATGGTAATAATAAAATCTGTTTGAATGATGTATTTGTTCGTTCGTTCTGCAGAGATCAGGGTTTGAAAGCAAAGCCAGAGAGGCATCTGCTATCATCAGGGTGGGTGATGGCTATTAATTGAGATAAGATTTAAAATTGTTAAAAGTATAGATTTACAGTAAAACTAGATTTAAGACTGGAAAACTAATAGTCTTCACGGAAGCTAATTCTCCCAACATCACAGACAACGTATCTTCCATGCCAGCTTTTGGGTGTAATTGGATGAAGGAGGTGGTGAAATTCAAATTTTTGAACAACTGGTTCACTGAAAATGTGAGTGTGTGTGCATGCGTGCGTGGCTTCCACGCATGCACGGCTTCCGCCTTGCGGCGAGGGTCAACTGAGTAGGCTTTTGGGGCCCGCTCCACTCCATCTCTGCTCTCCGGGGCAGCAGCTGCTTCTCTCCGCTGCTGCTCTTGCTCTTGTGCAATTTAGCAGCTGTGAGCCACCATTTTCCTCTTAAGTCCCATCCGGAAAGCGCTGTGGGACAGAGAAACAGCATTCAACATGGCTGCTGCTTCTCTGTGCTGCGCACTTTCCGGATGGGACTTAGAGGTGGCTCACAGCTGCTAAATTGCACATAGACTCTCTCTCCCAGCAAGAGCAGTAGCGGAGAGAAGCAACTGCTGACCCGGAGACCACATGGATGTCTCTGCGAGCAACCGAGCCTCGGCAAGGGACAGCTGCATGATCTCCACTGCAGCCAGCTAAGAAGAACCGTCTGGTAGTTTGAGGCGAGAGGGAGTCAGCGGCATGCGGGCAGAGGCTTGGGGCAAGGCTGGATCCAGGGAATGACGCAGTCTCCAACCTGGCCGAGGCAGGCGGTGAGTAGGCGGAGACTCGGGGGCAAGGCTGGAGCTGGGGAATGGCGTGTCCCTGGGCCCTGACCCAAGGCGAAGGGCGAGCGGGTGGCATGCTTACCTTTGGTGAGCAGAGCGGGCGAGGCGTGGAGGTGAGGCACGGAGATTAGCTGGATCCCATGGTGAACGAAAGATAATATATAGGGTGGGGTGGGGCGGAGCGGAGCGGGGTGGGTGGGTCCAGCCAGGGATAAATTTTACCAGTTCTCTGAACTGCGCAAAATCATAACCGGTTCGTGCGAACTGGTCCGAACCGGCTGAATCCCACCCATAGCACTGGGAAATCCAGGGTCTTCTGTGCAGACATGGATCTTGTGACCAGGAAATAGAATTTGGATATAGGTGTCAATAAAAGAGATGCATAGGGGGAAATTTTTTTACATTTTTACATTTTCCCCCCTTCAGGATCTTCTGGCCTATCTAGCCTAAAACTAGGCACACGTTAAAGTACAAACTGCATTTGGATACTGGGTCTCTTGCTAATGCAAACCTGACACATAGAATTGGTGCTCCATTGAGAATAAGGGCCAAAATAGAAAAGATTCAGAATCTGTTTAATTCAGGGATACTTTTAAGTGGGAGTTCCTGCATTAAACATAAGAGTACTTTTAAGGTACTTTTAAAGACGTGGTGGCTCAGTGGCTAAGACGCTGAGCTTGTCGATCAAAAGGTCGGCAGTTCAGCGGTTCGAATCCCTAGTGCCGCGTAATGGGGTGAGCTCCCGTTACTTGTCCCAGCTTCTGCCAACCTAGCAGTTTGAAAGCACAAAAAAAAATGCAAGTAGAAAAATAGGGACCACTTTTGGTGGGAAGGGAACAGCATTCCGTGCGCCTTTGGTGTTTAGTCATGCCGGCCACATGACCACGGAGACATCTTCAGATAGCGCTGGCTCTTCGGCTTTGGAGATGAGCACCGCCCCCTAGAGTTGGGTACGACTAGTACATATGTGCGAGGGGAACTTTTACCTTTACTTTTAAGGTGGGGTTAAAATAAAGCATAAGGCATTCATATCAACTACCTGGAAAACAAAGACATTCGTATTTTTTGTTACAGTGACTTTACATGCATTTAACCAATAAGGGGTTTTTTTATTATTATTTTATTTTTATATGCCGCCCTTCTCCGGAGACTCAGGGCGGCTTACAATGCGTTAAGCAATAGCCTTCATATTTTTGTATATTTTATACAAAGTCAGCTTATTGCCCCCACAAACCAGGTCCTCAATTTACCCACCTTAGAAAGGATGGAAGGCTGAGTCGACCTTGAGCCTGGTGAGAATTGAACTCGCAGTAATTGCAGGCAGCTGGATGTTAAATGCTGCCTTAGTAGGAGGCATTAGCCTCCTACGCCACTCAGGCTCCTGCACTTCCAACATTTTAAGAAACAGCAGTTTAAATGGATTGAGGCACCAGAATTCCCAGAATTCATCTCGCTGGTTGCATTAAGGCCAGGAAGATGTTGCATAAACTGGAATAATCTTGTTGCCCGGCAAATAAGAATACAACACCTGGACGCAGTCAGATCTGTGAGAATCTTATTTTACCCTTACGTGCAACTTTGCATAGCTGACTAATCAAAACATCTGCCTGCCAGAACCGGTTCATAACCAGGTTATTTCCACCCAGCTCCTGTAGAAGGCCACACCCGCCTTATCTGAACTAGCTTTAGGCTGACCTCATTCCCACAGCACAGGTGTCAGACGGAGGGATTCCCAAAACACCTGTCCTCAACAATACAAGAAATCATAAGCGATAGGTCTGCATGATGCTTCAGAGTCAATTCTGAAGTGTTTTGGAGCAGGTAAAGGACATCCATATAAATAAATCACTTTGAGCACATCGATAAATTAGCCAACCATTAATCTTAAAATTGGCTTTGAAACTCAGGCATTGGCCATCTTCTCGGGCCAGAGATCAAAATGATGCGAACAGGAATAAAAAACAGATTGAGCTAATGAAAAGGGTTTCACCAGTAAGACCACACCTAGAATACTGCATCCAGTTTTGGTCACCACACTATAAAAAAGATGTTGAGACTGCAGAGAAGAGCAACCAAGATGATGAGGGGACTGGAGGCTAAAACGTATGAAGAACAGTTGCAGGAACTGGGCATGGCTTAGTCTAGTGAAGAGAAGGACCAGGGGAGACAAGATAGCAGTCTTCCAATATTTGAGGGGCTGCCACAAAGAAGAGGAGGTCAAGCTATTCTCCAAAGCATCTGAAGGCCAGACAAGGAATAACAGGTGGAAACTGATCAAGGAGAGATTCAACCTTTACAAATAAGGAGAATTTTTTCTGACAGTGAGAACAATCAACCCATGGAACAGAAGTTGCTTTCGGAAGTTGTGGGAGCTTCATCATTGGAAGCTTTCAAGAAGAGACTGGACTGCCATCTGTCAGAAATGGTGTAGGGTCTCCTGCTTGGGTGGGGGGTTGGACTAGGTGACCTCCAAGGTCCCTCTGTTAATCTGTTAACAGTAGTGATAGTAATATGACACTTTTTTTAAAAAAAGAAAGCTTTGGAACTGAAAGTGACAAGTGTCAGTCACAGTCAGGGCCGGATTTAGATGAAAAGAGGCCCTAGGCTATTCCACTTATGAGGCCCTTTCACCTATAGTGAAAGTGTAATTTTAATTTTGCTAACAATTTGAATGTAGGCCCCTCTTGATCTTGAGGCCCCCTCTTGATCTTGAGGCCCTAGGCTGAAGCCTAGTTAGCCTATAGGAAAATCCGGCCCTGGTCACAGTAGTGACTGCAACATAAAAAGATCAACTTTTTTTTTTTTTAATGGAGAAATAATAGATTGGGCCCAACTTCATTCTGCCCTATTAAATGTTTTAGTACCTTAAAAAGGGAAGAGGCCTCACATTATTCTATGGATGGAGATGAGAAGGTAAATATATCCAATCTGACACCCAAAATATATGATATGGCTGAAATTCAGGGGTTGCAGAAAAACCCCTGAACATGTACAATGTATGTTGTACATAACACTGGTTATGTACATTGGTTATGTGAGAAAAAAGTGATCTTTAGTTTCACAGGCTATAAAGTTATTTCTGTACTATAAAAGACCTTTACCTTCATTTATTAATGAAGGATGAATGGAAGGAAGAAACAGAATTCTGGAAATTCTGGGGTTGGTGTAGATGACCTCCAAGGTACCTTCCAACTCTGTTATTCTGTAATCCACTAACAGGCTTAGCCAAAATTCCTGCAGGGATGAGCTTTTGAGAAATGTTGAGATCATTAAGATATGGCTTTATAACCACCTCCATTCCTCCATGTTTGTTCTGTCGCCTGATTTCACCTTTATTTTTTTTCCCTAAAAATATAAAAATGAAGAAATGGGAAGCTGACAAAAGCTAAGCAGCAGCCTCCAGCATTATCTTTATTTAAAATAAAGGCTTCTAAGTGTTTTGTCAGCTTCTAAAATATTGAGTAAGATGGGCCGGTGCCACTTAACTGATGCTCAATTTGTTTCTGGTTTCACAACTGTTACTGCGAATAACAAACTAGCTTCAAGGGCTGAATTCACACAACACCCTCATAAAAAACTCCAATCAAGATAATTAAACTAAGTATATTTTGTAAATGCGGCCACATTTAACTGGTCTGATTAAATGTATTGGATGATGAAAACTACAATGTTAATATAACAGGTTAACAAAGAGTTGGAAGGGACCTTGCAGGTCATCTAGTCCAACCCCGTCCAGGCAGGAGAATCTGCCTCTACCTAGGATCGAACTCACAACCTCCTGATTGTGAGGCAAGAATCAAGAATCTTTGGGGCTGATCAGTTCCTTTTAGGAAGACGTGATTTTTAAAGGACAGACCAAACTGGGAGATAACTGAATAATCCATTTTCTCTGAAAATTCGGAATCCGTGAAACCTCACAGGGAAACTTGCCTGGCATTATCTTAGCAGCCTCCTCTTTCCCACAATTGAAAAAAAAAAAAGAATCTTGTTATAAATATCTAAACCATACTTGGTTCTCTTAACTAAGTCTGGATATCTGCAAGCTGCATTCAGCTGGGGATTCGATTGCTCTGTTCATATTTCCCCCTAAATTTAATTAATCTTTAATTTAATTTAATTTAATTTATCATATTTCTATGCCGCCCAACTCCCTAGGGACCAGGTAGTCCTCGGCTTACGACCATAATCGAGCCCAAAATTTTGGTTACTAAGCGAGGCAATTGAGTTTTTCGCCTTTTTTGCCTCAGTTGCTAAGTGAATCGCTGTTTTTTTTTTGTTTGTTTGTTTGTTTGTTTTAATTTGATTTATATGCCGCCCTTCTCCGGAGACTCAGGGCGGCTTACAATGTGCTCAGCAATAGCCTTCATCCTTTTGTATATTTATACAAAGTCAGCTTATTGCTTCCACAACTGGGTCCTCAATTTACCTACCTTAGAAAAGATGGAAGGCTGAGTCAACCTTGAGCCTTGGCGAGATTCGAACCTGCAGTAATTGCAGGCAGCTGGTCTTAATAACCAGCTTAATAACAGGGTGCCTTAGACCACTGTACTACCAAGGCTCTTAAAACAATAATGTGGTTGTTAAGTGAATCTGGCTTCCCCATTGACTTTGCTTCGCAGAAGGTAATGACATGACCCTGAGAGGCGGCAATCGTCATAAATATATGCCAGTTGCCAAACGTCCAAATTTTGATCATGTGACTGGGGGAGGGGGAACGACGCTGCAACGGTCATGTGAAAAATGGTTATGTCAACTTTTTTCAAGGCTGTTGTAATTTCAAATGGTCACTCAATGAAAGGTGGTTAAATGGAAGATAACCTGTATGCCCAATTGTGGACCATCAACCTTGGCAACCTGCTGGGGAATTCTGGGAGTTGAAGTCCAGGCATCTTCAAGCTTGCCAAGGTTGAGAGAGACTGCTTTTAAGACAGGGGTGGAGAACCATAGCCCTTTGATGACCTGCGGACTTCAAATCCCAGAATCCCATGCTGGCTCAGGAATCCTGGGATTTGAAGTCCACAGGTCATAAAAGGACCACAGTTCCCCCACCCCTAACTTAACTCTTACCCTTACACCTCAAAGTTTTTTCTCTGTTTTATTTAGCAAAATAGGCCCAAGAGATTCAGCCACAAACACCGAATTGTTCACGTTGATCAAGCTCCGCCTGTTGTTTCCCAATGTTTGGTTTACGTGCAGTGGTGGGATTCAAATAATTTTAACAACTGGTTCTCTGCCCTAATGACTGGCTGGGTGGGCGTGGCCATGGGGTGTGACAGGCAGCACTCAGCCTCCTGCAGCCCCCTGGGATCCAAAATGGGCTGTCGTGGGGGCATTGCCCCCCATACCCCATTTTGGGCCTAGTAGGCCTCCCTGCAGCCTCCTGGGAGCCAAAACGGGGCACGTGGAGACTCCTGGAAGGGGTAGGGAGGGGCCAGCCAGCAATTTAACAACCGGTTTTCCCAAACCGGCTGAATCCCATCACTGGTTATGTGCCTTGTGTGAACGTAAATCACATGGCTCTTTCTCCTTGTACCCTATGCCCCTTCCATATGACAGTCTTGGTGGATGCTGGACTACGGAAGGAGATGCACTTTTCCAATTTCTTGTATTTTAGAAGGATGGAAAGAATTGTGGTTGGAATATATATGTGTGTATATATATATACATATATAGTATATATGGTCTTAGGGAAGATAGTTATTCCTTGAGTTGTGGGGTCTTGGTGCTCTCTGGGCTTGATGGTTATCTTCCAGACATTTCATTACCAACTTAGGTAACATCATCAGTGCTACAAAGGAGTGGGGTTTCCTCTCTGTTTATCTATCTATCCATCTATCTATCATCTATCTATCTATCATCTATCTATCATCTGTCTATCATCTATCTATCCATCCATCCATCCATCCATCCATCCATCCATCCATCCATCCATCCATCTATCTATCTATCTATCTATCTGGCTTGCCCTGCCAGTGTTGGTGGGAGAAAGAGGAAAGTTGTTCCCCAGAAGAAAACAAGATCCACCAACACTGACAGGAAAAATCACTTGTACATAAACGAAGAGCAAACCCCACTCCCTTCTAGCACTGAAGATGTTACCTAATTGGGTAATGAAATGCCTCCATGAAAATCACTAATCTCAGACAGCACCAAGGACCCTCAGAATTCAACCCTGAGCTACAAATATTATCATTTAACAAGCATTTGAAGTTCTAACAATTGGCCCCCACCCTGCAGTCACGTGATCCCATTTTGGGCATTTTGGGAACCAGCCTGCATAATCTGGCCACTTGCCAGTCATGTGATCCAGATTTACTTTTTAAAAAAAACCCGGAAACCATTTACTTCGTTTCTGGCAAAAAAAAACAACACCCCACTCACTGGGTACAATGAGTACACTTAACCACCACGATGCGATAACCCACTTAAAGACTAGCGTGCTTTGCACCTGCAATTCCAAGCTCAATTACAGTTGTAAATTGAGGACTACCTATAGTTGGGGTTGTAAGATCATGACCCTCAAGACACTTTCACGCAAGGCGCAAATTATGCAATGATGCATAGTGCATGATGCCATTGTGTGTTCTACCCAACGCCTGTGGAAGTGGTTTAGTTTGGGATTTGAGATAGATTAATTCTTGCCTCTGACTTACACGCCTCTTTTACACTTACCTTTGGTAGGAAACTCTACTTCTGTTTGTGAAAAGACCGTGGAGTCCTTGGTGCTCTGAGCTTGGTTGTTTACTTGCAGACATTTTGTTACCAGACTAGGTAATATTATCAGTGCTAGAAGGGAGTGGGGTTCACTCTCTGTTTATATATAGTATGTGAGAAGTTTATATTTAGTAAATTGTTCTGTCAATGTTGGAGGGAGGAAGTAAGCCTAATCAGAGAACTATTAAGGAGAAAACACCCCTCACCAACAAGGCAAGCTATTGCATTTAAAATGAGAGTAAAGTCCACTCCTTTCTACCGGTAGTACTGATGATGTAACCTAGATTGGTCATTAAACATCTGCAAGTAAACAACCAAGCTCAAGAGAGAACCCAGGACTCCACAGTTCGACCCTGAGCTACAAATATTCTCTTCTTTTGGAAAAGAAGTCTTATCACATTTCAGGGATGCAATTTCAGAAGATGTGGGGGAGGGGACACCAAATGGGACTGAGGTGATCTAAATGTCAATTCGCAAAGCATCCGTGGCCTGCTCTCGAGCTGCCATAAGCCAGGGGGATGGGAAACCGACAAAGCAGCATGGCAGCCAAAAACAAAAGCACATTCCAGACGTTATCTTTCTCAAGGCTGTCTCCCAGGGTCACCCTCAGCGGCCGGAGGGGAGTGATCTCTACAACCCACGAAATTGCTCCGTTGGCGAATGTGATTGATGACACACCCTAGGGGGAGGGGGGAAACAGGGTCATGATTGGGGCCATAAATTACGGGGGATCAAAGTTGCCTTCATTTGGGAACGTGCAAGGCTCATGATTTAATTAGGGCATCCGTCGGAACCCTGACACTAAACTTCAGTGGAACATTATAGTCTGTCTGGAATGGTAAAAATGGTGTCCTGGATGACATAAAATCCCTCAGTTCCTCCTTCCTACCCCTGGAGCAAGGAACATCATGCATAAAACCGAGCCCCAGAGAAGGAAAACAATGTTTATTTGCTACCACAGTTGACGTTCCAGCCTCCCATTTAGCTCTAAGGTTGGTCCTCAAAAGTGCGGAAAAGTCTCAAACCTTCTGGAGGAAAAGCAAAACAAAACGAAAACAAGCCAGAAGACAATTAGAAGATTCTGCGTGCGCCAAGAGACTCGGAAGAAGAACTGTCAGGAGGATCTGTCGGTTTGTGTTTCACAAGCGTGGAGAAGTTGAAGAACCAGCTTTCCGGAATGTTCAGCACTTATTTTTCCACCGTGAGGAAAATAAGCCGTGGGGGGAACTATATAGTTGGCAGGTTCAGGAAACAACGCGATGGAAGGAAAAAAGTGATGTTAAAAATGTTTTGTTCTAATAATTTAGTGTGAACGGTAGAAAAAACGAGTCGGGTTTAACCGAAGGACCCTTGACGGATAAAGGATTGACAGTATTTTGAATTTGTTTTACATGATTATACATTTCGTCTTGGACTTCTTTTTCTTCTTTTTGCCATTTTTGCTCATCTTCTCTTTGTGCTTCCGGATCTCCCGAACTAATGTGTAAAAAGCATCATCCACACCCTGCAGGGAGAAGAGGGAAAAACTTTGGTAGATTAGCATGTGGTGTGAATTCAGCCCATAAGGTAATTTACGATTCAATGTATTGTAAAAAAAACCCCAGAAAATGGGCCAGTTAAGGGTGCTATGTAAACCCAAAAATTACCTTATTTTTCAGAGTATAAGACGCACCTTAGTTTTTGGGGAGGAAAATAAGAAAAAAGCTGATTGGTGGGTGGATCAGGCTCCCAGAATACCCCCAATCAGCTGTTTCCAGAGATGAATTTTAGCAACAGGTTCGTTGGTTGTGAGCTCTGTGCCTTGCTTTTTTTTCTGCCTCTGACAGCCTCCAAAACAGAGCTTCAGAAAAAAAGCCTTTTTTTTGGAGGCTTTTTTTCTGAAGCTTCTTTCAGAGGCTTTTTTTTTTTTCTTTTTTTGAAGCTCTGTTTCGGAGGCTTTTTTTCTGAAGTGCTATCTGTACTCTGTTCAGTCTCCTTTCTTTGGTATTGGTATGTAGATTAACCTCTTCCGATCTGTTGGTTATTGTGTCATTCTCCAGATTCGTTAACATAGTTTGGTTAGTACCTTTACTGTTTCTTCTTTTGTTGCTTGCCATATTATTTTAGATAAAAGCCTTTCAGAGGCTTTTTTCCTGAAGCTTCTTTCAGCCTCTGAAATCTTCGTTTGTGAGGCCAGGCGGGGCTACATTCGGAGTATAAGACGCACCGAGATTTTCACCCTCTTTTTTGGGGGGAAAAGGTGCGTCTTATACTCTGAAAAATACGGTATATACAGTGTTTCCCCGAAAATACAATCTACCCCGAATGTAAGTCCTAGCCTGATTTTTACATGTGCGCCCAATATAAGCCCTATCCCCAAAATAAGCCCAAATTAAGACCCCGCCCACTCCAGGTTGCACAGGTAAAAATTAAGATAGGGTGGGGATGGGTGTGTGTGTAGCTGCCCTATTACTACCTACCTTTGGACAGTTGCAGCCAGGCCTCGACACCTGCCTTGCCAGCATAGCCGGCTGCAGAAGAAGTTCCTGAAGGCCTCCGAAAAGTGACAGTGAGGTGAGTCAGTGGACGACCACCACCACCCCCAAAAATAAGGCCTGGTGCCTTTTTTTGATGGCAAAAAAAAAAAAAAGACAAGGTCTTATTTTTGGGAAAACATGGGTACAACAGCAACAAGAACCCAGGATGAAATGTAGAGTTTATTAGCATGCATTTCCTAACTATTTTACTTTCCAAAAGAGAGGAAAAACAGTACTATATATTTTTGTAAGGCATAGAGAACCTACGAGCAACAGACCCCATCATTTAATGAATAAGCCACTGCTCAATAGTTCCAACTTTTATTCAATTAGATAATATCCAGCAGTGCGATTCTTATATTCACAAACATGGAAAGACACCCTGAAACCCACAACGGAAGAAGTAATGGAATTAGCAGAAATAGCAAAATTGTCTATTTTAATTAAAGGATTTTTTTTTTAAATTTGATTTATATGCCACCCTTCTCCGGAGACTCAGGGCGGCTTACAGTGCGTGAAGCAATAGCCTTCATACTTTTGTATATTTATACAAAGTCAGCTTATTGCCCCCACAAACTGGGTCCTCAATTTACCTACCTTAGAAAGGATGGAAGGCTGAGTCAACCTTGAGCCTGGCGAGATTCGATCTTACTTTAATTGCAGACAGCTGGTGTTAAATTACAGTGCTCTGTCTGTTGAGCTATCCAGGCTCCTATTTATCCAGGCTCCTAATTTATCCAGCTTTCTTTCTATTTGGAAACCGGTTCTGGACTTTTTGCTCGAAACTGGGGGGGGATAAAGTGAAACTTTGATTTTAGGTTTCGATGACATTTTATAATGCTTTTGTAATTATAGAAATGGCTTGAAATCTTGTGAAATGTAAAGCAAGGGCCTGTGAAGATCATATATATAAATATAAGATTATATATCTATATATATCTATATATATCTATATATATCTATATATCTCTATCTATCTATCTATCTATCTATCTATCTATCTATCTATCTATCTATCTATCTAATCTATCTACACACACTGATTGTTTGCATTTATAACAGTGATGAAAAAGTTAACTCTATGACCAATCTGCCTGGACAAGGATCCAATCAGGACTCATTTGCTCAAAGCAACCAATCAGAACCCAGCCAAGCAACGGACCAATTAGGAATAAGGAATCAGCACTGCAAAAATGCTTTATTAGAGAAAAGACAATTATCGACATTGATTGGTGACAGGAAACCTTGCATGGACTTTTTGCAATTTAAAAAAAAAATGATTTACGGTTTTGATTATTAGACAGGATAGATTATACAGTAGAAAGAAGAGTAGTCATGATGTAACTTTAGAAAAGCTGATTTATAATTGTATTTTTAACTGCTGTAAAGAAGATTGGAAATCACCTTATATCTTTCCTTATATCTCTTCTATTTTCTTTCTGCACTTTTAGCTTTTTCTCTTTTTTTTCTCCTTTTCTTCTTTTTCAGTTTTAATTTTATTCAATCTTGCAGTTTTTTAAATAATAGAGATAGATAGGTAGGCAGGTAGGTAGGTAGATAGATAGATAGATAGATGGATGGATGGATGGATGGATGGATGGATGGATGGATGGATGGATAGATAGGATAGATAGATAGATAGATAGAGATAGGAAGATAGATAGATAGATAGATAGCAGGCCCAATTGGTAAAAGAAAGCTTAGAACTGTATAAATTGGAAACATGCGGAAGAGGCTTCATCCTGGAGTGGATAGACAATAACTAAAATGATGCCTATATTTATATCTATATCTATTTCTATTTACACTTGCATACATACACACATCGAAATTATATGAGCAGTTCTACAAAAATGACCTATCTTAAACCATGAACAAAGAACCAATCAGGAACCAACATCACCAAGATAACCAATCAGGATCGAACCCCAATCAGGGATCAGCCCTCACCAACACGCACCAATTGGAAAGCCGCTTGGCTGAAGATCAATCAGAAGTCAAAACAGCTGATCATAAAACAGAATCCGATCTGCAGAGCAGGCTACTTGGTCTCTGAAGATGGCAACCACAGTTGCTGGTGAAATGTTAGGAAACTTTTTCTTTAGATGGTGGCGACTAGAATCTGAAGCCCAATACTGCCCTATAGATACTGGCCATGTAGGCTTTCATCTATATTTTCCCAACAATTGTTGTTTCGGTCACTTAGAATACAGCGCAGGGGTCTCTGGAAGAAACAGTCCTCAACTTACGTTCAGCACATCATTGTACACCATTAAGTTCCTTCAAGTTTGTTGGACTAACATCCAGTGGTGAAATCTAAATTTTTTTACTGCCGGTTTCTGTGAGTGTGGCTTGGTGAGCATGGCAGGAGGATATTGCAAAATCTCCATTCCCTCCCCACTCCAGGGGAAGGATACTGCAAAATCCCCATTCCCACCCCACTCTGGGGCCAGCCAGAGGTGGTATTTGCCAGTTCTCCGAACTACTCAAAATTTCTGCTACCGGTTCTCCAGAACCTGTCAGAACCTGCTGGATTTCACCCCTGCTAACATCCCCAGATCATTTTGGAGTAGGCAATGAGAGACTCAGCCTGGCACCATCGGAGAGAACCAAAAAGCTCCACGTAGCAAAAATTAGAACAGAATTCAATCAGCTGCTAACTTACAATCATTTGGAAATTAAGAGGAATCATCAGAGAAAAGTTGGATTTGATTCATTATTGGTTGATCACATTTTTTTCCTCTTGTCGAATGCTTTTAAGATTTTTGTTCCCCCCCGCCCCCTCGCTTAAACAAAAATGAAACTTACCCGGTTACATTAAAAGGCATTTTTTAATTTTCACGCACCCAGGTGTCTTTTCTTCGGTGCAGACTTTTGTCAATCGGTGCTGTTGAATCTCCCGCACCAAGGTATAGAAAGCATCTTCCACTCTCTGTGGTTGCAAGACACAACTCCTTTAGAGTCGGCTTTCGTTTAAGCAGGTGATAAAGCAGGGTCTTGCCCAGGAGCCAGGAGGAAGTGGCTACCGAGCTTTGGAGAAAAGTTAAGGGAGAGAGAGGTCTCTAGCCTTTCCTGGTGGAAATCTTGGGGTACCATCCTGCATTCACCATGGCTGATGGCAAAAGGGATCAACGTTCAAAGAAAGCAACCTTCCATACGTTGCAATCCTCGAGATATGCTGGGTCCACAATACATCTAGAGAACATCAGTTTCTTGCAAGGTTTTAGTCCCAAAGGCGCTTTTTCAAAAGACAACTGGACTTCGTTTTTCCTTGAAGACGTTTCGCTTCTCATCCATGAAGCTTCTTCCGTTCTGACTGAATGGTGGAGAATGAATGGGTTTATATTCCTTGCAGTCATCTGGTCGTTAGCCCTCTCTCTGAGAGCCGCTGGGGGCCACTTGGAGGTTCATCTGTGTCCGGAGGGTCCCCTGAATAGTGCAAATGGGTGTGGAACGTTCTTGGAACTGCTGAAAGGATTGTGTAAAAAGGAGATAAGTGGTATCGTATCCCTTCCCCTTTTAATTTTAATGTAGATGGCCTCTTTGATCCCTCTTTCAAACCAGCGGTCCAGAATGTGGAATTTGTTGTCTTCAAAAGAGTGACCATTGTCTCGTCTTTCAAATGCAGATGGGACTGCTGAATCTTGTACTGATGGGTTTGTTCTCCTTTGTTGTGCCAGGCATTTGTGAAACGGTTGTTTTGTTTCTCCATTGTACAGATCTGCACATGTCTCACTGCGTTGTCCTGCATACATGCACACTTTAAACCCAAGAATACACAAGGCAGAAGCTTGCCCATCGGACAAAACACCCAGACACAACCTGAGCAATGTGATATATACGGTGCAATGTAGTGAGACATTCAGTCTGAACTAAAGAAGCTTCTTGGATGAGAAGTGAAATGTCTTCAACAGGGAAAAAGAAAGTCTAGCTGTCTTTTGAAAAAGCACTTTTGGGACAGCTATGACCTGGATGACTGAGAATCTTCATAAACTACAGAGATTTTAGATTAGTCTCTCATGGTAAGCCATTGCGTGATTAATTTTGTGGGTGTTTGGAGTGGATTTAGAATGGTTTGTTAAACATGGTATATGGTTTCAGCAGTGTTGCTCTTTCAAGGACGAATGAATGAAGAGGATCCAAGCAGATTTAATTCATTTGACTATATCCAGTGTCTAAAAAAAAGTGACAATTTGATTTAGGAGCTAAATCAAGTGGTCTTGAACCCTTTGGGAGCCATTTCAGCATCCAATCATTAGACAAGGGTCTCTGGTCCATACTGAATATTCTGGGTGAAGATCTACTTAATCTGGCTCAGCTTCACCTTAACATTTAGGGCTCCAGAATATACCTTCCTCCTCATCGCTTTAGAGAAAGTGGAAAATGTTCATAGAAATTTATTTCTCCTCTTGATATCGTCTGAAGAACACCTCAGAAGATCATTGAAAAGGCTGTGAGCAAAGCTCCTGTAGATGTCCCATGACCAAGCTACATTTTCCATCAATATTGTCCTGGCTAAGTCACCTTGATTGAGCCCCTTTGATCACTATCACAATGCCTCGTGCATTCCCGATCATAACAGCCTTTTTAAGCCTCCCATAAAAAATGGGTGACATGATTAATTCTGTTGTCCATGCGCCCCCCTCAATTTAGAGAAGCTGGGATGCTCTTTGCCTCCATCCTAATTCCTGAAAAAACAGGAGCTGCCATTCTTTCACCCGTACAGACAAATCAAGAACGAGATCCCTTCTTGACAGGGCCACCACCGTGGAGACAAAGCCAAGCAATCATTGGAGAACTGCCCACTGGGGCAAAATCCTTCACCACCACAAGGAGAAAGAAGAAGAGCTAGAAAAAGGCCTTTAAAGAGCCACCCATTACACGAAGACTCCATCTTGGGTGTACGTCAACCAGAGTCACGTTTCTCAAGCTGAGCCTCTGTGTAAATATCTCAAATCTCATAAACAACAAAAAATTCTGACTTCCAAGAACTCACTCACTGCAGAATACATGGTGATGATATGTGATTCTATCCTTCTTGCAGTGGCACTGCTAAAATTTGAAAGGCCGGGAGCTAGCCACAAAACACCTGTTGTGGTCCGCCAGCAGCCTGCAGAGCTGGAGGCGGAGTCGGACAGTGAGGAGGCTGGGGAGGAACATGGGCCAGTCCTGGAGTCTGGGGAAGGCTCGGGCGAGAGCTTTGCGTCGGAGGCAGAGATGGGACCAGGGCCATCTGGAAGTTATGCGTGGACTTCGGAGCCTCCAGAGTCAGACATCAGAGAGGCAGAGGAACAGGAGGAGCCTGTTCCTAGTGCGGCCATGCGCAGAGCTGCCAGAAGGCACAAACAGTTAAAACAAAAGGGACGACTCGGGAATAAGGCCTGGAGATGATTGGCCCCTCCCATAAGGCTTAAAATAGGAGCAAAGGCACGTGGGCCCTTTGCAGGAAAGCAACATTGTTAATTCTGTTCCCAGTCAGCATCTCTGTTTGATTCTGGACTTGGTATGGCTTTGCCAAGTAGGTCTTTGGCAGTGTGTCAAGGGAGATAAAGGTTGGTGATTATCCCGAAGGACTTCTCCCGAAGGACTTTTTGCAACTAATTGGGACTCAGCTGTGAATGAACGTAATTCACAGCTGTTGCAATAAAAGAGGTTTTTGGGACTACTCCTGTGTTTTAATGACTCAGGAAGCCTAGGTCACACTCTCTAGAGGGAAAGATCTGGTGCTGAGAATACGTTTTTGAGGCCGAGAATTCTTTAAATCTTGGGATCTCTTCCGAAGACAGAAATGGCAGATCACTTCTGCGCTGTTATTAATGACACTTTGTGAGTGAGATCCAGGTGTTTCTATAGCTGCCCTATAGCCATAGAATCCAGTTTAACTTGAGATTGGCTTTACAATTCAAAGATATTTACAAAATGTCTTGGTTCTTGTATATGTTGAATTGGATGTTTTTAATGTTTTTTTTAAAAAAACTGGTTTTACGGTTTTAAAATGTTTTCTTAAATGTTTGTTGTATTTCCTGAATTGTAAGCCATCCATAGTAGTGGACTGAGAAAGGGCAGCCATAGAAACAGAATAAATAAATGAAACAAAATAAAATTGAGTTTGCTTTAACTTGGTTACAGAATTAATCTTTTTTCTAAGTTGGCATGATATCTATAAATTAGCATAAAGGTGCTAGATTCACACAACTTGTTAACTCTACTTTCCCATTTCTAGGAGTGTCTACAGAGATTCTCAGTCATCCAGGTCATACTTGTCCCAAAGGTGCTTTTTCAAGACTTTCTGGTTTTTCTTTGAGCCGAAGAAGCTTCTTGGATGAGAAGCGAAACGTCTTCAAAGAAAAACAAGAAAAGTCCAGTTGCTCCCTGAAAAAGCACCTCTGGGATTTTTCTAGGAGTGGTTCATTTGCACCCTCCAATTTTGAACTGGCTTGCTCGGCCTAGTTAGACCAGGGGTCAGCAACCCGCAGCTCTGGAGCCGCATGTGGCTCTTTCATCCCTCTGCTGCGGCGCCACAATTGATAGGGCTTTTGGTTAGGACAGGTAAGAGGAAAAAGGATGCTATGCTAGGAGGAGACTCTGTGGTGGGAGAACCGGACTTCCGGTCAGCAGAGAAAAAAGGACACCATGCTAGGAGGAGACTCTGTGGTGGGGGAACTGGACTTCCGGTCAGCAGAGAAAAAAGGACACCATGCTAGGAGGAGACTCTGTGGTGAGGGAACTGGACTTCCGGTCAGCTCCAGAATTGAATGGGGGGCTTTCACTTAGGATCTTTGTGACTCTGAGTGTTTAAGGTTGCCTATCCCTGAGTTAGACGAATGTAACCTGTCATCTCGATTGACAGACCATCTCGTCAACAGCTCTATCAAGCTCCATATTTAAGGAGATCTCAATGATTTCAGAACAATCTCCAGGGAGGTCCCATTCCCTAAGAAAATCCACCATTTCCTCTTTGCTTAGCTCCATCATCTGCTCCAAACTCAGAATCTTCTCCCAATGTGAACAAGCCCAGGATAGCAGATAGGTCTATCTCAGGGGTGTCAAATTGGATTTCTTGGAAGGCCGGATCAGCATTATAACTGTCCTCTGCGGGCTGGCCGGAGGGGGGGGGGAGGAGACGAGATGGACACCCTCCTGCAGCACCCTGCCAGCCAAAACGGGCTACAGGGAGCCACGGGCAGCCCCCACTCAGCCCATTTTCGCTAGCAGAAGCACCACGGGCCAGTCCTTTGCTATTTTCAGGCCGGCCACGCAGGCTGGATCTAAGCACCCTGTGGGCCAGATCCAACCCCCGGGCCTTGAGTTTCACACCCCTGGTCTGTCTGAACTGAACTGAAAGATTACAGTCAGCGGTGGGCTGCTGAGGGGTTTGAGAGAACCTCTAGCTAAGATTCTATGCAGTTCGGAGAACCCCCAAATCCCACTCCTGGCTTGCCCCGCCCACCTCGCACCGCCCAGGAGTCCCCACACATCCTGTTTTGGATGCAGTTAAGTGCAGGGCGCATGCGGAGACTCAGGGAGGGTGAAAAAATGGGCCTACTGGAGGTTTGGGAAACGGGCTCGTTTCCAGCCTCCAGAGGGCCTCTGGAGCCTGGGGAGGCTGTTTTTGCCCTCCTGGAGGCTTGAGGAAAGCCTCCGGAGCCTGGGGAGGGCAAAAACGTCCCCCCCCACCGTGGTGCAGGAGGCCGACCGGGCCATGCCCACCATGGTCACGCCCACCCAGCAACCGGGCAGACAACCCCTTGCTAAAATTTTTGAAGCCCACCCCTGATTACAGTTGATCTTTCTTAACCATGGCAACTTTTAAGATGTATGAACTTCAACTCCCAGAATTGAGAATTGCCAAGGTTGTGAAACACTGCTCTATTTTCACAACTAGCTATCATCTCCACGCCTCAAAATCTGCAGCAAAGGATCTCTCTCAGGCTCAACCCATCCAAGACCGAGTGGCTGTGGTTTCCGACATCCCGATATAGTCAGTTGGTGCCATCACTGACTATTGGGGGTGAGTCATTGGCCCCCACGGAGAGGGTTCGCAACTTGGGTGTCCTCCTGGACTCACGGCTGTCTTTAGAAGAGCACATGACGGCCGTGGCCAGGGGGACTTTTATCAGGTCCGCCTGATTCACCAGTTGCGTCCCTTTCTGGATCGGGACTCGTTAAATACGGTCACTCATGCTCTCTACATGGGGCTCCCCTTGAGGAGCACCCGGAGGCTCCAGCTGGTCCAGAATGCGGCCGCACGGGTGGTTATGGGAGCGACGTGGCGCTCCCATGTGACCCCCCTCCTGCGCGAGCTGCACTGGCTCCCGGTGGTCTTCCGGGTGCGCTTCAAGGTTTTGGTTACCACCTTTAGAGCGCTCCATGGCATCGGACCAGGGTATTTACGAGACCGCCTTCTGCTACCAATAGCCTTTCACTGACCAGTACGCTCCCATAGAGAGGGGCTCCTCAGGGTGCCGTCGGCCAAACAGTGTCGACTGGCGGCCCCCGGGGGAGAGCCTTCTCTGTGGGGGCACCTACCATCTGGAACGAGCTCCCCCCAGAGATACGGAGGATCCCGGACCTGCGCACGTTTCGTCGTGCTCTCAAAACTTTTTTATTTCAGCAGGCTGGCCTGGCCTAACTCTCCTCTTTTAAATTTTTAATTCGTAATTTTATAAATTGGATGTTTTAATCTGTGTTTCGGCCAAAATATTTAATAATTTTAAGGGATTTTTAATATTTGTATTATCTGTATTTTATCTTGGCTGTTCACCGCCCTGAGTCCTTCGGGAGTAGGGAGGTATAGAAGTTTGATTAATAAATAATAATAATAATAATCTCTTCCTCCATGATGCCTTCTTCTTCCTCCTCAAAAACCACCAAGTCTGTCATAAATTGTATGCAAAAGCACCATGATTGTTTCTTGCTTTTACTGCAACCGAGTTTTGATACCTACCTATCCCCTTGAAAACTATTTCCCAGAAAGGACCCCACTCCAATACACTCCACAACAGAGGGAGAAGGACTGGCAGAGGCAGAGTGAAGAGAGCGATCAGCCTAGAAAAGCTGTGCATTGTGGGATGATCCCAATTCATGAATAGTGTTAGCAATCTTGCTTCTAAATCGTATGTTTTAGGGCCTTTACCGCCTGCTAAGAATATTTCAAAATGCTAGAAAGTCAGAGAAAAATGTTCTTAGAAGTCATTCCTCACTTGACATGACTTTCCTGTCTCGAAAGATTTCTTTCAACGGAATATTTGTACATTACTAATAAAAGCCAGCTAAAGCTTAAAGAGATATTAATGGATGCAGGATACTAGATCAGATGGTATTGTGTAGCTGTTCATAGCTGAACCCCCCAAAGCTAAGCAGAGTCAGACCTGGTTAAGACTTGGATGGGAGATATTTGAGAAATCTCAAGGTTAGATTGGGGAGTTGGGAGACCAAATCCAGACAGGTAAAACCACTTCTGTATTTCTGCCAAGTGATTTATAGAAACACTGACATAAAACTACAAGGAGTCAAGCTGTACTTAAGAAGGATGTGATTTTTTAAAAAGTTATCTTGAAGGTCCGAAGTTCAGAAAAGCTGGTCACCTGCCTTCATATACTAGTCCAGGGATCAGCAACCCGCGGCTCTGGAGCCGCATGTGGCTCTTTCTTCCCTCTGCTGCGGCTCCCTGTTGCTCAAAATATTACAACCGCCAATGTGTGATACTCGCCACCACACGATTTACTGAGCTTTTCGACCCCCGGTAGGCCAACCATGGATAAATCCAAGAAAAGAAAAGTTTCAGAAGAAAACAGAATGTTTAATTCAACTACATATGCTAGTTCTGTGGCCACTCAGGAAATAGTCAGGCACGGGAAGGGTTTTGTGGCTCCCGGTGTTTTCTTTTCTGTGGGAAATGGGTCCAAATGGCTCTTTGAGTGTTTAAGGTTGCCAACCCCTGTACTAGTCAACCAGGTGAGCAATCTCACCCATACATAACAGGAATGGAATCCAAGCTCTGTTTGAATCTGATCAAAGAAACATTTGGTACAGCTCTTTAAAGGGCCTGAAGGAATTTAAATACCTTATAAAGGCAGCGGGAGAGAAAATAAATCAATTTTAGAAGATCAAAGCAGGATAATTCTAACACCAAAATCATGGCACCCATTTAGAGGAAGCAAATTTTTAATAAACCAAGCCTCACCACCACGATGGAAGAACGATAATCATAAAAACTCAAAACATTCTTACGAACATCAAGATAATAAATATAGATATGCAGGTAGACCTCGACTTACATTCTTTTGTTCGAATTTACAACGGCACCAAAAAAGTGACTTATGACTTTTTTTTTTTTTGCACTTATGACCATTGCTGCTTTCCCACAGTCATGTGGTCAAACTCTGGACACTTGGCAACTGACTCACACTTATGACAGTTGCAGTGTCCCGGGGTCACATGATCACCTTTGGCCATCTTCTGACCAGCAAAGTCAATGGGGAAGCCAGATTCGCTTAACAACCGTGCTGCTAACTTAAAAAAACTGCATTGCTTCACTTAACAACTCTGGCGAGAAAGGTTGTAAAATGGGGCAAAACTCACTGGACAACTGTCACAATGTGGCAACATAAATTTTGGGCTGAATTGTGGTCGTAAATCGAAGTCTGCCTGTATATTCCAGGCCGATTTTGACACTACAGTCTGAAATTTTCAATTTAGATCACGCGAGGAAATGTAAGCTGAGGTAAAAGTTCCTTGGGAGAAGCCTGTGATTGTTCTCTGCACACATAACCATCCATGTTGATGGCACTACACAACACGAGATCTTGGCTTTGCTCAATTTAGATCCTTTTTTCCACCACAGAAACAAACCAGGAAAATATCTATGGTTTGCAAGTTCTATCCTCATGTGGGACAGAAGTCAAAATATCTCAGCCCAGCTCGTTCCTTTCAATTGAGTGTTTTTCAAACTTGACAACTTTTTAAGACCTACGAAATTCAATTTTCAGCATTCCCTGGTCTTCCATGCTGGCTAGGGGATTCTGGGAGTTGAAGTCCACTTATTGCCAAGTTTGAAGCACACTCGTCTTAAACATGGTCAAGGTTGAAAAACGCTGGTTTAAACCATAGATTTTTTTTTTTTAAAGGTGTAATCTTGAGCCCCCCAAATAGCAATGCACACACTGGATTCTGCATCTGGATTTTGAGATTGGCTTGGAGATGAGAGAGGCTTCACTCTGTCCAGAGATCACATTATGAAGCGGTTAAGAGGCGTGGAAGAATTCTGAGACGTTAGCCTGAACTCTTGTTCTTGAGTTTTCAACAAAGATTGTCTTCGACCGATTCAGACACTGCCCAAATCAATAGTCAAACAGAACGCATGCCAAATCTTGAAGGCAGATCCGATACTCTATAGTTGAATATGCTTAGATGATTTTTCTTCAACTCCCAGTAAAACAGGCACGAGCAATTATGGCCCTTTACGACCTATGGACTTCAACTCCCAGAATTCCTGAGCCAACCATGCCAAGTCAGCCATGGCTGACTTAGGAATTCTGGGAGTTGAAGTCCATAGGTCATAAAGAAACCATAGGTATTAAACCCTGCATTAGAAGAAATTAAAGATTCCTGTGTGAAGAACAGGTAATCTCAGAGTTTACAAAAAAGATAATTCAATTATACAACCAGCTAAAAAACAGTCACCTCTTTTATGTTTCTGCCTCCATGGTTTTTTAATAACTAGCATTATTGGGGATAGACAGTGTCTCTTGGCCAGATAATGGCCATTCTTTCTGCTATTGCATTGTTTTCCAACCTTGATAAAGTTGAATGGACTTCGACTCCCAGAATTCTCAGCAATAGCTATGCCGGCTGTGGAATTCTGGGAGTTGACGTCCATATACTTGAAAATTGCCAAGGTGGGAAACCCCTGTGCTACTGCATTGATGAATGTCAATCACAACGTTGACATAAATCAAACGAGCTGTCAGTTCCTTCCCACAAACAAAGTCAATGGAGAAAGTTGGGTTCATTTAAGAACAATGTGACTTAATGACCATGGGGAAGAAGGCGGTAAAATTGGGTTCTCAAGGTCAGATAACACAAACATTGATTGACTTACCTTTGAGTATCCAAAGGTAAAAAGTGTTTCTGAACTACCTGAGAGAAAGCCTTTTCTGGCTACTAGGAAATTCTGCCCTTCCCACCTGGAAAAGACTTGGATTTTTACCCCGTCGCAGCCACCTGGACGTCATTACCTGTCGTGTTTTTGCGGAGGTTTCGATGAAAGGGATCCCGTAACTTCTTGCTAAATCCTGAGCCTGCTTGGTGTCTACAGTCCTGGAGGGCAAATCACATTTGTTGCCAACTAGCACCATGGGCACGTCTTCAGAATCCTTTACTCGCTTGATTTGCTCCCTGAGGGGGAAAAAAAGGAAAGAAAAAGAAGGAAGAAGCAAAAGTCTCTCTTTTTTATAGTAACAAGAAAACTATAGAACCGTAATGGCGAACCTATAATAAGTATGCCAGAGGTGGCACGCAGCGCCCTCTCTGATGGCACATGAGCCGCTGCCCCAATTCAGCTCCACTGTGCATGCGCGCACACCTCCCGCCAGCCAGCTGGTCTTCGGGGGGCATGTGCGCATATGTCGAGGGGCAGGGCATGTGCAGGGGGCCCACGAGCGCATACACGAGGGGGCGGGGCACATGAAGGGAGCTGCTTGTGCATGCATGGGGGTCCATGTACGGGGGCCACGTGCATATTGAATTTGGGGCAGGGGGGATTCGGCCGCGTGATTTGGGCACTCGGTCCGGAAAAGGTTAGCCATCACTGCTATAGAAGGAAGTGAAGAAGTGTTTTTCAAAAAAAGAATAAACGACAAAACTGAAGACACAAGGACAGTTTTTTCCCCTTGTGCCAACACTCTGCTCAACACCTAATTCTCACAGCTGATAAAATACAGTGACTACTAAGTTCTATCTAATGTGTATGTATATTAATAGAGCAACCAGGATGATTAGGGGACTGGAGGCTAAAACATATGAAGAACAGTTACAGGAACTGGGCATGGCTAGTCTAGTGAAGAGAAGGACCAGGGGAGACATGATAGCAGTCTTCCAATATTTGAGGGGCTGCCACAGAGAAGAAGGGGTCAAGCTATTTTCTAAAGCACCTGAAGGCCAGACAAGGAATAATAGATGGAAACTGAATAAGGAGAGATTCAACCTAGAAAAGTAATGAGAAATTTTCTGACAGTGAGAACAATCAACCCATGGAACAGAAGTTGCCTTCGGAAGTTGTGGGAGCTTCATCACTGGAGGCTTTCAAGAAGAGACTGGACCGCCATCTGTCAGAAATGGTGTAGGGTCTCCTGCTTGGGCAGAGGGTTTGACTAGATGATCTACAAGATCCTTTCCAACTCTGTTAACCTGTTAATCCATTGAGCGTGAGTGTGGTATTATTTATCCTTTTATTAAAACTTCTTGTGTGCCTAACCACACAGATAGAATTCTAGCCAACTTCTATCCTATTCAAGATCTTTGTTTCCGTGCATTATGACCTAGGAAACTTTAAGTTGCCTGTAACTGCTTTTGGGGGGGAAAGGGGGAGAAATTAATATTTTGCGGCTGGCTAGAAGCTGTAGTATCTGGGGAATGATGCAAAGTCAGAAAGAGGCAGAATTTTCTCCCTTTTTCTCTTGGGCCTTCTGTGAAAGGGGAGTAAGGTTTCTCTTTTTCTTTTTTATAAATACAAATTATGTGAACTTATGGGATTTAGGCTACATTTTCTGTGCATTTCCCCAACTCAAAATAGCAGAAAACTCCCAGAATCCCCCATTGACAACTGTACTGAAAAAAAGTGGCTTATGACCATTTTTCACACTTAACGACCGTTAAGTGTGAAAAACGGTCATAAGCCACTTTTTTCAGTGCAGATGTAACATTCGATAGTCACTAAATGAACTGTTGTAAGTTGAGGAAAAACCCCCCAAAAGAAGCCATTTTGAGTTCTCTGGGGGGCCTATGCAAAGATTTTGAGGCCTTCCTGAGACTTCCAAGATAAGTCTCTCAGCTTCCACCAAGTCAAATCGTTCTGACTTACCCCACAACAATAACCTGACATGTTCCCAAGCCTGTAATTTCCCTTGGACTCCAAGCATATAATTGGGGAACAACATGAGCGGAGCTGGTGAGAGAATGACAATTATATCGCCTTCTCATTATCTCTCTGAATGGGTTTCCAGAGAACTCGTGAATCCTAAGAACTCTCAGTTCTGGAGCCCAGATAAAAATAAACTTGAAAGAGGCTTTTGACAGAACAATTTGACAGAACAATTAAAGAGGGGTCAGTAGCAATCACTTAGCCATTCTTTAAAGCTTGGTAATGTTCCCGCAACACAAGTCACAAATATACCCCGTTTCTAGACTCAACTGTCCTAGTTATTTAAGGCAGTTGCTTGGTTGGGATGATTCTACAGAGAGAGAGAAGAAAAAGAAAACACGTGTAGATAGATAAGATAGATAGACAGATAGATAGATAGATCTAGATAGTCAGGTTTCAAGGTCGTCTCAAATAAATTGCATTTCAAACAAAGTCTTTGAAGAAAACTCCCATTTATTTAGCACGACATTCTAATTCCGACTTCATCGCAGCCAACACTGACTTCCAGACCCAAAACCCTCCCTTTCCGTTCCCCACTCCCCTGCACTCGTTGGCCATCTTCCAAGTCACTCTACCCCTAATCTACTGCTCCAGCTCAAAGGAATTTCCCCCCTCCCATCCCATCTCCTAGGGGATATTATCTCCAGGGAAAATAAGTAGGTGAAAAGTCAAACGTCCCTGTCCAGACGCCTCCGCTTCTCCTTCTTATGTCAGCACTAGAGTAAATGCAGCTTGAAGTGCTGACAGATAGATAGATAGATGGATGGATGGATGGATGGATGGATGGATGGACAGACAGAAACAATTATGAATGGATGGATGGACATATAAAGCAACAGAGCAATAGATAGATAGATGATAGATAGATAGATAGATAGATAGATAGATAGATAGATAGATAGATAGATAGACAGACAGACAGACAGACAGACAGAGACAATTATGGATGGATGGATGGATGGATGGATGGATGGATGGATGGATGGATGGACGGTCAGATAGAGCAACAGAGTAATAGATAGACAGATGATAGATAGACTGACAGGCAATTATGGAAGGATGGATGGACGGACGGTCAGATAGAGCAATAGATAGGCAGATGATAGATAGACAGACAGACAGACATGAAAGAGAGAATAGACAGATGACATAGATAACATAGATGATGGAGAGAGAGATGAGAGACAGATAAGTTAGATAGATGAGAGATAACTAGATAGATGATCAATAATAGACAAAAAACATAGATGATGGTGAGATAGATGAGAGAGAGAAGATAGAAGACAGGCAGACAGGCAGACAGGCAGACGTAGGTGAGTAGGTAGGTAGGTGTGGGAGCTGCACACACAGCCAAAGTGAGGTGGCAATATATAAAATGAATCAATTTTGCATTACTTCAGGCTGCGGCTATAAAATTGGTGAGGAAGAAATCAAGGAACACAAACACAACTTTCCTTATGTGTTCTGGAACTGCCACCAAATCAGTGTCAATCAATGCTTAATGATCCTACAGATCGGTGTTTCTCAACTTTGGCAACTTTTAAGATCCATGGATTTCAACTCCCACAATTCCCCAACCAGCATTTCATAAATAGATCTTCTCCAGGATGATCTGTGACATGAAAGCAGCATTCCAATATCTGAGGGGACGGTCACAAAGAGGGGGCCAACCTATTCTCCAAAGCACCTGAAGGCAGGGCAAGAAGCAATGGATGGAAACTAATCAAGGAGAGAAGCAACCTAGAACCCAGGAGAAATTTCCTGACAGTCAGAACAATTAATCAGTGGAACCACTTGCCTCCAGAAGTTGTGAATGCTCCAACACTGGAAGTTTTTAAGAAGGGATTGGACAACCATTTGTCTGAAATGGTTATAGGGCAGTGATTGCTAACCTTTTTGCCGTTGTGTGCCAAAGGCGGGGGGAGCACATGTGCGCACGTGCCCACACCCATAATTCAATGCGCCCCACTCCCCATGCATGTGTACGTAATCTCCCCCACGCTCCCCCCACTTTTGGCACGCAATGGCACAGTGGGCCTGGTAGGCCCATTTTTCGCCCTCCCCAGCCTCCAGAGGCTTTCTTGGAGCCTGGGGAGGGCGAAAACGGCCTTCCCCATCCCCTGGAGGGCCTCCGGAGGCCGGAAACGGCCCATTTCCAGACTTCCCGGGGGCCCCAGAAGGCCCAAAAATCAGCTGGCCAGTGCATGCATGCATGCTAGAGCTGAGCTAGGGCAACGCTCTCGCGTGCCCACAAATATGGCTCCGTGTGCCACCTGTGGCACACATGCCATCAGTTCGCCATCACGGGTATAGGATTTCCTGCTTGAGCAAGGGACTGGACTAGAAGACCTCCAAGGTCCCTTCCAACTCTGTTATTCTGTCCCAAGATGGAAGTTCCAATGGTGCATCCATCACCATTGTAATCAAGTCCATTCACTTTGTTGCTTGTAGTCCTCCTACTAGCTTTTCCAGCATGATGCTAGTCTGCAGTGTATTTATTGACTACTGATTTCTCTTCTCTTGACAGCTGATCTCAGACAATTGCCACCTGCCACTTCAGTTATCTTCTTAATCCATTTGAAGGCTGGTTGCTGTGCCTATTATTGTTAGCTTGATTAATTAGGTGCTGCCAACTCAGTGTTAATTTTTAGCAACAACACAAAGATAAATGTTCTCTAGAACAATGACCCCCACCTGCTCCTTCAGATTCTCTGTTGTGAGTTTCTTCATATTTAATTGGCACCCAATTTTTTTCACTGGCTGACTTGACATTTACTACTAGAGTACATTTGTACTCATATTTATGATGGTTGCAGCATCTTAAGGTTATGTGATCCCTTTTAATAACCTTCTGACGAACAAAGTCAAGATGGGAACCAGATTCACTTAACAATTATGGCAAGAAATCTTGTAAAATGGGGGCAAAATTCACGTAAAATCTCTGTTGACAATCTCGCTTGTCAACAGAGATTTTGGACTCCATTTTGGTCATAAATTGAGGACTACCTGTATGTTTTAATTAGCCATCCTTAGAGCCCAAAGAATGGATTGTACCACTTCAGTATAAAGACCTGGAATGTCACTTTGGAAGACATCTTATATTAAAAGGCGGGGAAAAACTTTCCCTTCAAGTAGAAAGGTAGCAAATAGATTAGTCTGGAATTGTGATGGCGAACCTATGGCACACGTTCGGAGAACTGGCAAATACCACCTCTGGCTGGCCCCAGAGTGGGATGGTAATGGAGATTTTGCGGTATCCTTCCCCTGGAGTGGGGTGGGAATGGGGATTTTGCAGTATCCTTCCCCTGCCACGCCGACCAAGCCACACCATTTATTTATTTAATTTATATGCCGCCCCTCTCTGAAGACCCAGGAGGCTCACAATACACTCAAAAAATCATTATAAAAAACATTTAAAAATTAAAAACATTAAAAACTCATTCACGCCATTCGTGGCCGGATCTCGCCAGATCGCAAGAGCGAGATCAACGGCCCCAGGCCTGCCGGAAAAGCCAGGTCTTCACCGCTTTTCGGAAGGCCAATAGGATGGGGGTGGTCCGGACCTCAGGAGGTAACTGGTTCCAAAGAGCTGGGGCAGCCACAGAGAAGGCCCTCCCCTGCGGGCCCGCCAGCCGGCATTGTTTAGCTGACGGGACCCAGAGGAGACCAACTCTGTGGGATCTTACCGATCGCTGGGAGCTATGCGGTAGAAGGCGGTCTCAAAGATAACCTGGCCCTGAGCCAAGCCACGCCCACAGAACCGGTAGTAAAAAAAATATTGGATTTCACCACTGGTTTGACACCCCTGATATAGAGCATCCTGCTTGAGCAGAGGGTTGGACTAGAAGACCTCCAAGGTCCCTTCCAACTCTCTATTATTCTGTATTTTTCCTGCAGAGCCAGAGAGGGACCAAATATCACGCATAAATGCAATCGGGCTTACCTGTAATGATGGATATCTTCAAACGATTTGGTGTTGTTTATGGCGAAGACACACAAAAACCCCTCGCCCGTTCTCATATACTGGTCGCGCATTGCACTGTATTCTTCTTGGCCAGCTGTGTCCAGAATATCCAAGAGGCAGGTTTCGCCATCAATGACCACTTGCTTCCTGTAAGAATCCTGAGAAAAGGAAAAGGAAGAGGGGGAAAAAAAATAATGTTATCAATAAAGGAGAATGTGTGTAGCTCACGGTTGAAATGTGACATTAATATAAGTCAGTCCTTGAGATACAGCCGTAATGGTAGTATCCGAATTTTGATCCCATGACCATGGGAATGTTACAACGGTCCCAAGTGTGGAAAACGGTCCCTGCACAAGCAGTCCTCGAGTTACGACCACAATCGAGCCCAAAATTTATGTTGCTAAGTGAAATATTTGTTAAGTGAGTGGTGCCCCATTTTACGACTTTTCTTGCCACCGTTGTTAAGCGAATCATTGCATTTAAGTTAGTAACCTGGTCGTTAAGTGAATCTGGCTCCCCCTCCCCTTGATTTTGCTGATCAGAAGATGGCCAAAGGGGGGATCCCGTGATCCCGGGGACGCTGCAACCGTCATAAATGTACATCTCCACCCCAGGCCACCCCAACAATGCCCTTGAAGTGATGTCCCAGTGCCTGGAGGCCGTGCGGGCCTGGATGGGGAGAAACAGGCTCCGACTCAACCCCTCCAAGACCGAGTGGCTGTGGCTTCTGGCGTCCCGATATAGCCAGCTGACGCCATCGCTGGCTATTGGGGGCGAATCACTCGCCCCCACGGAGAGGGCTCGTAACAGAAGGTCGCAAAACGGGATCACGTAACCCTGGGACACTGCAACTGTCATAAGTGTGAGCCATCCTCCTGGATGCACGGCTGTCGTTAGAAGATCATTTGACGGCCGTGGCCAGGGGAGCTTTTTATCAGGTCCGCCTGATACGCCAGTTATGCCCCTTTCTAGATCGGGACTCCCTACACACAGTCACTCAGGCACTCGTCACTTCCCGCCTGGACTACTGCAACGCTCTCTACATGGGGCTCCCCCTGGGGTGCACCCGGAGGCTCCAGCTGGTCCAGAACGCGGCCGCGCGGGGGATTATGGGGGCGACGAGGCGCTCCCATGTAACACCTCTCCTGTGCGAGCTGCACTGGCTTCCGGTGGTCTTCCGGGTGCGCTTCAAGGTGTTGGTGACCACCTTTAAAGCGCTCCATGGCTTAGGGCCGGGGTACTTACGAGACCGCCTTCTGCCACCAATAGCCTCCCACCGGCCAGTACGCTCGCACAGAGTGGGCCTCCTCAGGGTGCCGTCCGCCAGACAATGTCGGCTGACGACTCCCAGGGGGAGAGCCTTCTCTGTGGCGGCGCCCACCCTCTGGAACAACCTCCCCCCCAGAGATACATACAATAACAGACCTCCGGATTTTTCGTCGGGCCCTGAAAACTCATTTATTCCAACTAGCGGGGCTGGCTTGAGTTAATTTTAAATTGATTTTAAATTGGGTTATTTTAATTTACGGCCAATAATATTTAATTATTTTAAATTGTTTTTAAATTTTGTATGTATTGTTTTTTACTCTGGCTGTTCACTGCCCTGAGTCCTATTCTGGAGAAGGGCGGTATAGAAATTTAAATAATAATAATAATAATAATAATAATAATAATAATAATAATAATAATAATAAATGTGAGTCAGTTGCCAAGCATTTTGATCATGTGTGACCATGGGGATGTTGCAACGGTCCTAAGAAAAACGGTCGTTAAGTACCTTTTTCCAGTGTCGTTGTAACTTCGAACGGTCACTAAGTGAACTACTGTAAATTGAGGACTAGCTGCCCTCAGTTTTCTTCCCTCCGGTAAAAAGCTGCAAAAGTTCACGCACGTCTTAACAATTTTATCCAATTCGTGTACTATCAACCATTCTTTTTTTACCAACTGTTGGAAGGTATGTCATCGGATACTATTTCTGAGCCTGCAAATCAGAGGTGGAATTCAGCCGGTTCGGACCGATTCTGCCGAACTGGTAGTGGCAACCTGCCAGTGGGGGTAGGCCTGCCCATCCTCCCTGGCACTATGTCATCCTAGCCACGTTTTCTAAGCCGTGTGCATGTGTGCAAGCTGCACACACGAGCATTTTCGGTGCGTGACGAACCGAAGGTAAAATTACGTGAAACCCACCTCTGCTGCAGTGGTGGGTTCCAACCAGTGTTACCATCGTTTCTCTTCATGCACACGCTTTGCACATGATTGTCGCACGCATGCACGCTTCGCTCACACGCGTGCCACACTTGTGCTGTGTACAAGCGTGTTAGATTTCTGCCCAGCTGAGGTGCGGCAATCTACTCTGCCGCGCCTATCAGCTGGGCTAAAAACCAAGAAATAAAGGTAGGAATAAAGCGGGGGCAGGCGGAAGGGCCCAGCTCCCAGTCACAGAGAACCGGTTCAGTGACGTCACATCGTCACCACTACCGGTTCGGCCGAACCGGGCCGAACCGGGAGCAACCCACCACTAATCTGCTGCCAATACACAGTTCGAAGAGAAAAAAAATGGGCCAGGTAGAAAGTAAAAGAATCACTTTTGGGCCTGGTGGCTCAGCAGAATGATAGCATTGTGATTAACACCAGCTGTCTGCAATTACTGTAAGTTCGAATCCCACCAGGCTCAAGGTTGACTCAGCCTTCCATCCTTTCTAAGGTAGGTGAAATGAGGACCCAGTTTGTGGGGGCAATAAGCTGACTTTGTATAAATATACAAAAGTATGAAGGCTATTGCTTAACGCACTGTAAGCCGCCCTGAGTTCCCGGAGAAGGGCGGCATATAAATCAAATTTAAAAAAAAAACAAAAACTTTGCAGAGGAATCCAATTCTGCAGCTGCTGTTCTGTACCTCCTTGGGCACGAGGGTGAAAAACAATTCAGTCAGACCTGAAGAAGCTTCTTGGATGAGAAGCGAAACGTCTTCAAAAAGACAAAAAAACAGAAAGTCCAGTTGCCTTTTGAAAAAAGAAAAAAAAACACTTTTGGGACAACCATGACCTGGATGACTGAGGATCTCTACAGACAAGAGGCTGAAAAAAAGATCAAATTTAATTTTCTTTGCACCGAGGTCCGTTTGAGCCTCGTGAGTCCAGTTCCTCCAGGCAGTTAATTTGCTTAAATCTATATTTGAATTTCAAATCCTGGCTGCTCTGATCATTGATTTTCCCGCTGTTGCCTCCCAAGCTGCAAGAAGCGGGTGTGTGTGTGTGTGTGTGTGTGTGTGTTTTGTGGGTCTTTCTTCCCCCTGAAAGCATTTCGCTTACATAACTGGGGACAGAGCAGGGAATTACATAAAATGCAAACAAGACCGCAACAATCCTGCCGAATCTTCTTCCTCGTGACACACCTACGAGAATTCTTGTGTGTGTTTCCCCGGGGGCCTGACTGACCTCACCGCCTTCATTTAGAAAATTCCACGCTCGGCAGTTCTAGTCCTAAAAACAGAGTGACGTTCGCAGGCCAAGACCAAGAAGAAAACGGCAGCGGTGCAGACAGACCAAGCGTTCTTGCAAGGATGATTGAAGAACGGGGAAATAAAAAGACGCGGAAAGACAAATAAATAAATACAGGCTGGGCTTTGCTCTGCGTCGAAGAAGCATCCGCTGCAAAGATATAGCTGGGGAAGGCAGGGTGGATTTGATTTAAATCGAGTTGATTTAAATCACAATTTAAATCATGATTTAAATCACTAGTAAAAAGGCTTGATTTAAATCAACTCGATTTAAATCATAATTTTTAAAGAGCAACTGTCATCTCTGCTACTCCTTTGACCCACTGTTGACTCACCGATAGTCCCAGTGTTGCAGAATATACAGCCTCATGCTACATAACTAAGCTCCATTTCATGCTGAATAAACTAAATTATTTATGTATCTTAAATAGAAAACTATCTTACGATAGATTTTTACCCCAAAAGTTTTTTATTAAAATAAATTCGATAAAAATCAAAAAATCCGATTTAAATTAAAATAAATCCGATTTAAATAAAAAAAAATCTGATTTTTTTTTATTTTTTTAAAAAACTCATTGATTTTTATCCACCCTGGGGGAAGGTGTGTATTACAGGTTGCCCTTGACTTACAATTACAATTGGAACCAGAATTTTGTTGATAAGCAAAGCGGTTGTTAAGTAAGTCATGTCCAGTTATACAACCCTTTTTTTCTCCAGTTACTAAGCGAATCGCTGCAATTGTCAATGAATAATGTAGTTGTTAAGCCAACCCAACTTCCCCATTGACTTTGCTCATCAGAAGCCAGTTGGGAAGGTCACAAATGGTGGGAAGGGAAGGACGGAGGGAGGGAGGGAAGAAGGAAGGAGGGAGGGAGGAAAAGAAGGAAGGAAGGAGCAAGGGAGGAAAGGAAGGAAGGAGGGAGGAAGGAAGGAAAGAAAGAAGGGAGGGAGGATGAAAAGAAGGAAGAGAGGGAGGAGGGAGGGAGGAAGGAAAGAAAGAATGAACAAAGGATGAAAAGAAGGAAGGGAGGAAGGAAAGAGGGAGGGAGGGAGGAAGGAGGAAAAGAAGGGAGGAAGGAAAGAAAGAATGAACAAAGGATGAAAAGAAGGAAGGAAGGAAGGAGTGAGGGAGGAAAGGAAGGACGGAGGGAGGGAAGATGGAAGGAAAGAGAAAGAGAGAAAGAAAGAAAGGATGAAAAGAAGGAAGGGAGGAAGAAAGGAAGGGAGGGAGAGAAGAAGGAAGGAAGAAGCGAGGAAGGAAAGGAAGGAAGAAAGGAGGGAGAGAGGGAGGGAGGGAGGAAGGAAGGAAGGAATCAATCAATCCGCCAAATGTATGGAATTCCCAGAATTCCCCAGCAAGCAAGGCCATTACTAAGAATCCTGGGTCCTAAAATTAGCCCATCTGGAGAATTAGCACATCTGCATGCTTACTCCAGACTTTGTAATAAGGCACACCACTGCAAAGTTACTCACTCAAAATCCAGTTAAAGGAGCAAACTCTGCATTTTTTCCCCCTGATGATGCAAGCAGGGCACCGAGTTCAGAGCAATATCAACGTTTACTTTGCGCCGTGGTTTTATCGAAAAACATAAAGAGGGCACGGCAGGACAGAGCAAAGTTCCCGCCCAGATTAACTTTAAAGTCAGACCAGTTCACCAGACTGGGAGAGAGCAGCATTTTTAAGGAGATAGAAAGTTAGCAGAGGGGTTATTAAGAACCATGGTGGCGCAGTGGTTAGAATGCGGTACTGCAGGCTAATTCTGCCGACTGCCAGCAGTTCGATCCTGACCAGCTCAAGGTTGACTCATTCCATCCTTCCGAGGTTGGTAAAATGAGGACCCAGATTGTTGGGGGGGGGGGCAATAGGCTGACCCTGTAAACTGCTTAGAGAGGGCTGTGAAGCGGTGTATAAGTCTAAGTGCTATTGCTAAGCTACCCTGTTTTCCCCCCAAAATAAGACCCAACCAGAAAATAAGTCCTAGCATGATTTTTCAGGATGCTCGTAATATAAGCCCTACCCCCAAAATAAGCCCCCATTAAGATTGTCAACCAGATGGATGCATTTAGTGCCGTATTTCTCCAAAAATAAGACCTAACCAGAAAATAAGCCCTAATGCATCTTTTGGAGCAAAAATTAATATAAGTCCCGGTCTTATTTTTAGGGAAACACGGTAATACATTTATTGATTTGTCTGTTTATTGGAGTGGTGCAGTGGCCTAGAAGTGGAGCTCTTGCCTCACAATCAGGTGGCTGTGAGTTCGATGCTAGGTAGAGGCAAATATTTCTCTCTCTGGGCACAATGAGAATATATCTGCTGAACAAAACTCTGCATTGGCGACAGGAAAGGCATCCGGCCATTAAAACACTCTGCTAGCTCCGTTCAGTTGCCCAGACACCACCTTAAAAGAAGAAGATGATTGATTTGTCTGTTTATTTTATTTTATTTTTTTTTAAATTTGATTTATATGCCGCCCTTCTCCGAAGACTCAGGGCGGCTTACAATGTGTTAAGCAATAGCCTTCATACTTTTGTATATTTATACAAAGTCAGCTTATTGCCCCCACAAACTGGGTCCTAATTTTACCTACCTTAGAAAGGATGGAAGGCTGACTCAACCTTGAGCCTGGTGAGATTCAAACTTACAGTAATTGCAGACAGCTGGTGTTAATCACTATGCTTTTAGTCTGCTGAGCTAAACCAGGCTCCTATTAGACTTGTTTGCCACCTATTTCGCCATGTTACGAAAGTGAAAGGCCTTGTCGAGCATTATGTGATGTTCAAATGATCGAGATGGCATTGTGCCAACTTCCAGCTCAATGCTCCTTGAAAGATCAAAACATTTCTAATATTAGATAGCCCAACAGCCCTGGGGGGGGGGGATTTTGTCACAAGATAAACATAGACAAGACTGTGGAATAAACTTGGAATTTCAGTGGAATTCCTCACGGAATCAGCTGATGAACTCAGAGGTTTTACAATATCACAATGACTACTCTGTGTTCTTAAAATGTGGAATAGGTCCGTGGCTTGTTGTAAATTATGAGAGCATATTATGCAACTGTGCAACCTCCACATTCTCAGTTGCTCTATACCAAACTAGCAATTAAGGTTCACTAAAGAGCTAGCCTGAATTACAGGAATACCTTGACTTACCACTATAATTGAGCTCAAAATTTCTGCTGTTCAGTGAGATGGTAGCTACCGTATTTTTTGGAGTATAAGACGCACCTTTTTCCCTCCTAAAAGGGGATGAAAATTTGGTTGCGTCTTATAAAGCGAATGTAGCCCCTCCCACCCACTGGTCCCCACCCTTTGGCCTCTGCCTCCCAGCAATTTACCTCCTTGCAGCAAGCAGCAAGAAGAAACATCCCATTTCAACTTCAGCACAGCCTAATTAGCACAAGTTGATTGTCCCCGACTCTCAGCTGTTTCAAGCTGCAGGGATTGCCATTGCCTATCGCTGCACGGGCCTCTGCTGCTTGCTGCAGGGAGGTAAATTGCTGGGAGCAGATTTTTTTTTTCTTCTTGTGCTAATCAAGCTATGCTGAAAACAAAAATGAAAGTAAAATAGGCTGTTTGCTGTAGCGAGGCAAAATTGCTGGGAGGGAGAGGCAGATTTCTTTTTCTTCTTTTCCTCACCAAAAAAAGTAGGAGCATCTTATAGTACGGTGCATCTTAGACTCTGAAAAAATACGGGTAAGTGAATTTTGCACCATTTTACCACCTTTCTTGCCACAGTTGTTAAGTGAATCACTGGAAGTTGTTAAGTTAGTAGCAAGAGGGACTGAGCTAGAAAATATGAGCTATAGACCAGGGGTCTCCAACCTTGGTAACTTTAAGACTTGTGGACTCCAATTCAAGCTGGCTGAGGAATTCTGGGAGTTGAAGTCCACAAGTCTTAAAGTTACCAAGGTTGGAGACCCCTGCTATAGACTATCCAACATCACTGACCAAAACAGTCTGACAACCACTTAGATGGTACAGGTAGTCCTCGACTTACAACAGTTCATTTAGTGACCGTTCAAAATTATAACGGCACTGAAAAAAGAGACTTAGGACCGCTTTTCGCGATTACAACTTTTGTGGACTCTCCATAGTCATGTGATCAAAATTCAGACACATGACAACTGACTCCTATTTGTTAGTTACAGTGTCCCAAGGTTGTGTGATCCCCTTTTGCAAGCTTCTGATCAGCAAAGTCAATGAGGAAGCCAGATTCACTTAACAACCGAATTACTAATTTATCAACTGCAGCTACTCACTTAACAACTGAGGCAAGACAGGTAATGGGGGTAAAACTCACTTAACAAATAACTCAGTTAACAATAGAAATTTCTGGGCTCAATTGTGGTTGTAAGCCGAGGACTACCTGGATTACTGATTTGACTTTCGTCGATGAAGTCCATGCAACGTTCCAGCACAACTTTGACATCTGTATGTCTCCATGCTTGAAAAATAAGATTATCCATTTCCATTTCTAGATCTAGTACTACCACATGATTCTTTATCATTCGATTTTTTAAAAAATTTGTTTACCAAAATATAAAAGAGCCTGAGTGGCGCAGCAGACTAATGCAGACTAATGCTACTGTTAAAGGTAGTATTTAGCTTCCAGCTGCCTGCAATTACTGCGAGTTCAATTCTCACCAGGCTCAAGGTCGACTCAGCCTTCCATCCTTTCCAAGGTAGGTAAAATGAGGACCCGGTTTGTGGGGGCAATAAGCTGACTTTGTATAAAATATACGAAAGTATGATGGCTATTGTTTAACACCTTGTAAGCCGCCCTGAGTCTCTGGAGAAGGGAGGCATATAAATCAAAATAAAAATAAATAAATAAAAGAAAATACAAAGAAAAATGAAAATGCGAGAGTGGCGAGTATCTTTAGCTTGGGTGGAAGATAAGGGTGGAAGTTGGTTCTCTCAGCATGTGGGTTCATTTCCGAAAGTTAGAATAAAGTAACAGAGTCAGAGTTCAGAAAATAACAGAGTCGGAAGGGACCTTGGAGGTCTTCTAGTCCAACCCCCTGCTTAGGCAGGAAACCCTACACCACTTCAGACAAATGGTTGTCCAATCTCTTCTTAAAAACTTCCAGTGATGGAGCACCCACAACTTCTGGAGGCAAGTTGTTCCACTGATGAATTGTTCTAACTGTCAGGAAATTTCTCCTTAGTTCTAGGTTGCTTCTCTCCTTGATTAGTTTCCACCCATTGCTTCTTGTCCTGCCCTCAGGTGCTTTGGAGAATAGCCTGACCCCCTCTTCTTTGTGGCAGCCCCTGAGATATTGGAACCCTGCTATCATGTCTCCCCTAATCCTTCTTTTCATTAAATTAGACATGCCCAGTTCCTGTAACTGTTCTTCATATGTTTTGGCCTCCAGTCCCCTCATCATCTTTGTTACTCTTCTCTGCACTCTTTCTAGAGTCTCAACATCTTTTTTACATCGTGGCGACCAAAATTGGATGCAGAAAAGATGTTGTTGCCAGGCTAACATCTTCAGAATTTAGGGGATGTCAGTGTCCGTATTCTTCTGCTTAGAAGGGCTTCATGTGGTCAGTAGGTCCTGTAATAGGGAGGTCACCTCACCATCACAAGACTTACTGACCTACTGACGTACACAGGGGTCTGCAACCTGAAACACTCAAAGAGCCATTTGGAACCGTTTCCCACAGAAAAGAAAACACCGGGAGCCACAAAACCTGGGTGGGTGTGGCCAACTCAATGTCACTCATTTCCACCAGTCATATGACCCCCCCCAGCCACGCCTACCCAGCCGGTCATTAGGGCAGAGAACCGGTTGTTAAAAAAACACCAGGAACCACAAAACCCTTTTGACATCTTTCTCTCTCCCCCTCCCTCCCCCCTCTCTCTCTGTATCTCTCTGTCTCTGCCCTGGCCGCTTCTCCATCCCCCGCCCTCGCCCTTACCTTCTCAGGCCAGGCGAGGAGTGACTGAGAGGGGAGGGCGAGGCCAGACAGTGGTGGGATCACCCGACAGGGAGCCATAGCAGAGGGTCCAAAGAGCCGCATGCAGCTCTGGAGCCGCAGGTTGCTGACACCCGTACAAGACCTACTGACCGCACAAAGCATTTATAAGCAGGAGAACACCGACACTGACATTTCGGAATTCATAAATGCTGCTGAAGATGTTACCTCGCCTGGTAACGAAAAATTCAGAAACCAACCCATAAGCTCGGAGAACGAACTTCCACCCTCAAAAATGAAAAGAATGGGAAAGTAGGGAAGGAAAAAAGGAGGAAGAAAAAAATGTATGGGAAAAGGGAAAAGGAAAAAAAAGACTTCTGCCCTTTTTTTTTAGTGCAGCAGAATAAGCCAATAGCATACAACCTCAGCTTTTTACTTTGGCATGATACTGTAGTTCTCCACTTACGACTGCAACTGAGCCCAAACTTTCTGTTGGTAAGCGAGACATTTGTTCAGTGAGTTTTGCCCCGACATTTCATGCCACAGTTGTTAAGTGAATCACTACAGTTGTTAAGTTAGTTATACAAATTGTTAAGTGAATCTGGCTTCCCCACTGACATTACTTGTCAGAAAGTTGCAAAAATTGAGACCCTGGGACACTGCATCCGTCATAAATATGAGTCAGTTGCCAAGCATCTGAATTTTGATCATGTGACTACGGGGATGCTGCAATGGTCATTACGTGTGAAACATGATTCTAAGTCACTTTTTTCAGTGCTGTTGTAACTATGAGCAGTCACTAAATGAACTGTTGGAAGTCTAGGGCTACCCGTACAATATGCTAGTCGTTTCTATAACCGCAAACCTATCTAATCAGCAAAACCCAAAATCAAAGTTTCATTTTTTTTCTCCACCTCGAGCACAAAGTCCAGGAGTGGTTTCCAAGCAGACAGCACAAAGTGCAGAAGCGGTTTCCAAACAAGACACCACACCATTCTGGATAGGATCTTATTTACCTCTATTGTAGGATCGTATTCGTCTACAAAATGGTTCTGGATGAGCTGAATTGTCAAGGCGCTCTTGCCTACGCCACCAGCCCCGACAACGACAAGCTTGTATTCCGTCATCTTCTGTAGGCCTAGGGAAGATCAAATGAAAAATACCCATAATAAATACAACATGGGAAGAATTGCAAAAAAATATAAGTCTGGTATCAAACCGATCAGTCTCAAACTAGTTGTAGAGTCCAGAGCAGCAAAGAGTCAACAAAGAATGGAGATATATTATCAAGCCCTTAGATCAAATTGAACAATTAATCAGTGGAACAACTTGCCTCCAGAAGTTGTGAATGTTCCAACACTGGAAGTTTTTAAGAAGGTGTTGGATAACCATTTGTCTGAAGTGGTGTAGGGTTTCCTGCCTAAGCAGGGGGTTGGACTAGAAGACCTCCAGGGTCCCATCCAACTCCTCTATTCTATTCTATTCTATTCTATTCTATTCTATTCTATCCTATCCTATCCTATCCTATCCTATCCTATCCTATCCTATCCTATCCTATCCTATCCTATCCTATCTCCCTTTTTGTCAGAAGAAAAAGAATAATCAGACAAAATAATTGATTGGGATAAAATATTGGGATCAGAAAAGTGCCTGTCTAGCAGACTAACCTATAACACTGTCCATTCCAAGTGGTCTCCAATCCAAGTATTTATTTAATTTGAAAATGTACAGCATTGTGCATCTTTAATACATAACTCTAGGCAACTGACAAACGTGTGTGTCTATATGTGTTCATTCCCCATAAATAAAGCAAAATACAATTAAAATTATCAGTTCCAGAACCAAGGCGCTGCATAATAAAATCCCAATAAAAACACTGGCTGTAATGCCTATAGAGCAGGAGCCTGCAATCTTAAACACTCAAAGAGCCATTTGGACCTGTTTCCCACAGAAAAGAAAACACCGGGAGCCACAAAACCCTTCCTGTGCCTGACTATTTCTTGAGCAGCCACAAAACTAGCATATGGAGTTGAATTAAATGTTCTGTTTTCTTCTGAAACTTTTCTTTTCTTGGATTTATCCATAGTTGGCTTACAAAGCTCAATAAATAGCATGCTGGCGGGTGTCGCACATTGGCGGTTGTGATGCATATTTTGAGTGACAGGGAGCTATGGCAGAGGGGTGAAAGAGCCACATGCGGCTCCAGAGCCGCAGATTGCTGACCCCTGCTATAGAGGAAAGTCAGGCCTTCGTTAAACTACTTTTGCTTTTACAATTTGATGATGTTACCTAGTTGGGTAATGAAACGTCTGCAAGAAAACAATCAAACTCAGAGATCAGCAGGGACCCCACAGTTCAAGCCTGAACTGCAAATGCTTTTTTTCTATCGGTAATTTGACCATGAATTACATGGGGCTCTACTCCTCTTGAAGAGCACCTGGAGGCTCCAGCTGGTCCAGAATGCGGCCACACAGGTGATTATGGAGGCGACTCGATGCTCCCATGTAACACCGTTCCTGCGCGAGCTGCACTGGCTCCCGGTGGTCTTCCGGGTGCGATTCAAGGTGTTGGTACTGGGTACTTATGAGACCACCTTCTGCCTCCGATAGCCTCCCACCGACCAGTACGCTCCCACAGAGAGGGTCTCCTCAGGGTGCTGTCGGTTAGACAGTGTCGACTGGCGACCCTCAGGGGGAGAGCCTTCTCTGTGGGGGCACCTGCCCTCTGAAACGAGCTGCCCCCGGAGATTCGTCGGATTCCCGACCTTCGTACCTTTCGCCGCGCCCTTAAAACATTATTATTCCATCAAGCAGGGCTGGCCTAAAATATTATTTTAATGGGTTATTTTATTTTAGATTATTGGCCAAACTATTTAATAATTTAAAATTGTTTTTAACTTTTATATTGTTGGTTTTTTATCTTGGCTGTACACCGCCCTGAGTCCTTCGGGAGAAGAGCGGTATAAAAATTTAATAATAATAATAAATAAATAAATAAATAAATAAATAAATAAATAAATAAATAAATAAAATGTTTTTCAATAATGAGTTTTTAATTCATATTGATGTCTCCTCAGAAAAGTAACTGTGACGTATGTCAGGCTGAATCAGATTGGTGATGTGACCAAACCCAACCTTGAGTAAACCAGGATTATAACTAGGTTAGTCATATCCAAGCCTAATCTAATCTCAACAGCATTTTCCTAACATTAACAGGGCTTAGAAGCTAAATTCTGGTCGGTGTTTGAATAGAAGACCTCCAAAAAAGAACCAGAGATTCAGGCTAAATTGGGAAATGAAAAAGAAAACAATAGCACGCCCCTTTCTCTCTCTTTCCAAGAAAAACACATGGAAGCATTCAGGAAGTAAACCAAAAGTTGTGTTCAGCTCAAGAAGACTTTTAGCTAATGTCCCAGAAAAGCTATTTCCTCTTTGGAAGACTTTCAACAATATTCTCCATGTTGACTCCAGATGGGCAGAACAAATGGAGATGGGCAGTCTCTCAAACAAGCAGGCCCGATGAAGGAAAGAGCTTCTGAATTGAGAAAATTGATCCTGGTGGCCAGGATCAGCTGTGTAATGTTCTGCTGGCCACAGCTGCACATGTTTTGAAGGAGGCCTGCAACTACATGCAAGACGAGCAGTGAAAATGTCTCCAACTAAGGCAGAGGTGGGGAACAATGGCCCTTATATAACTCATGGACTTCAACTCCCAGAATTCCTGAACCAGCCATGCTGGCCCAGGAATTCTGGGAGTTGAAGTCCACTAGTCATAAAAGGCTCAGGTTCCTCATCCTGGCTCAGGAATTCTGGGAGTTGAAATCCACAAGTCATAAAAGGCCCAGGTTCCCCACCCTGGCTCAGGAATTCTGGGAGTTGAAGTCCACAAGTCATAAAAGGCCCAGGTTCCCCACCCTGGCTCAGGAATTCTGGGAGTTGAAGTCCACAAGTCACAAAAGGCCCAGGTTCCCCACCTCTGACTCAGGAATTCTGGGAGTTGAAGTCCACAAGTCATAAAAGGCCCAGGTTCCCCACCCTGGCTCAGGAATTCTGAGAGTTGAAGTCCACAAGTCATAAAAGGCCCAGGTTCCCCACCTCTGACTCAGGAATTCTGGGAGTTGAAGTCCACAAGTCACAAAAGGCCCAGATTCCCCACCCTGGCTCAGGAATTCTGGGAGTTGAAGTCCACAAGTCATAAAAGGCCCAGGTTCTCCACCCCTGGCTCAGGAATTCTGGGAGTTGAAGTCCACGAGTCACAAAAGGCCCAGGTTCTCCACCCCTGGCTCAGGAATTCTGGGAGTTGAAGTCCACGAGTCACAAAAGGGCCATCGTTCCTCAACCCTGAACCAAGGGTCAAAAATAAAGATTGCTGCTTTCCAGTGGTGTCAGACTTTGAGGGGCGGTGCTCATCTCCATTTCCTAGTCGAGGGAGCCAGTATTGTCTGAAGACACTTTCCATGGTCATGTGGCCAGCACGACTATACGCCGAGGCGCAAGGAACACTGTTACCTTCCCACTGAAGTGGTACCTATTTATCTACTCACATTTGCATGCTTTCGAACTGCTTGGTGGGCAGGAGCTGAGGCAGGAACAGGAGCTCACTCCATCATGCGGTGCTCGAGTCTGGAACCTGTACTGTCAACTTTCCAGCTGACAACTTTCTAACCTCTCAACTAAGAGGGACACAACTACAAAACAACCACAGCCACAGCCTGGTCAGAACTCTGCTAATATCTCCTCTTCTACAGCCAGACCGAAGCTGACCACAAATTCTCGGTCAGCAGGCTGAAACCATGCAACCTGAGCTGGACAATTGGGTGTTGTCCACATACTCATGTTACTGAACTCCAAACTGGTGGGGAGGACCTAACCCAGGGGTTTCATGCAGATGTAAAACAGGAATGATGACTGATCACTGAAGACAGAGGTCTAAAGTGTGGGGTTTCCTGCCTGGGCAGGGGGTTAGACTAGAAGACCTCCAAGGTCCCTTCCAACTCGGTTATTCTATTCTATTCTAACACTGTAGCATAGTGTGCCCCATTCGCCACCACTGTAGCTGATCCCAAAACATACCATAATTGAATCTACATTGATAATTTCTAAGAGACCAAAGAACACAAGGATACACATACACACACCCAACAAATCGCCCTACCAAAAATCACTGAGAAGTGTGACCAAGGCTGTTTTTATACTACAGGTAATCCTCGACTTACAACCATTCATTTAGTGACCGTTTAAAGTTACAACGGAACTAAAAAAAATAAGTGGCATTACCATTTTTCACACTTACCATCACTGCAGCATCCCCATGATCAAAATCCAGAGCCTTGGCAACTGGCATGTATTTATGACGGTGGCAGTGTTCTGGGGTTACATGATTCCCCTTTTGCAAGCTTCTCACAAGTAAAGTCAACGGGGAAGCCAGATTCACTTAGCGACTATGTCTGAAGAAATGCAGTGATTCACTTAAGAACAAGGAAAGTCATAAAATGGGACAAAACTCACTTAACAATTGTCTCGCTTAGCAATGGAAATTTTGGGCTCAATTGTGGCTGTAAGTCGAGGACTACCTGCATTTTGCAAACCCAGGTAGTTGGGTGCAGTCAGAAAACTGCTGTTTAATTACCGGTTGTCCTTGATTTACGATCACAATTGACCCCAAAATTTATGTTGCTAAGTGAAACATTCGTTAAGCGAGTTTGCCCTATTTTACGACTTTTTCTCGCCACCGTTGTTGAATCAAGTGAATCATTGCATCCGTTCAGTTCGTAACACCGTTGTTAAGTGAATCTGGATTCCTCATTGACTTTGCTTGTCAGAAGGTCGCAAAACGGGATCACATGAGCCCCCCCCCAGGACACTGCAACCGTCATAAGTACATGCCAGTGGCCGAGTGTCTGAATTTTGATCATGTGACGATGGGAAGCTGCAATGGCTGTAAATGTGAAAAACGGTCAGTGGCGTCATAACTTTGAAGAGTCACTAAATGAACTGTTGTAAGTCGAGGACCACCTGTAGGAGTTAGCACACTGGGTAAACGCAGCACATTCGGGCAGCAGCGAGCAAAATAAAACCTTCTGCCCAAGAAGGTTTTGAGCACGAAAACATTTCTGGGGTTTAAGCATGAAGAGAGGAACGAAGAAAACAAGGAAACAACAGGATGAAATATTCGCACATCTGCCGTTAAGATGGTTTTTCCTTCCTGTGCGGAGCTGGCCAATAACTGGACAGAGAGCCCCTACACAACTGTGCAGTCCATGCCTCTGGTGACAGCAGATGGCAGCAGTGACAACAGCCACCATAAGAGAGAAGAGAGACACCCACTCACACCCACATCCCGCACTCCTTTCAGTTTGAGCCTTTTCCATCTGCATCTGCTGTCTTCACTGTTTATGTTGAGGGAGGACACAGGATGGACTTGATATATATATTTGTTTAATTATGCAATCTAGCATATCAATTAAGTGTTTGTTTCTCCGGTGGGACCAGTCTACCCAATTATGGGACGGAGCAATACTGCTTCAGTTTTCGCCTTTCGAAGCCTCAATCCAGGGGGCCTTTCGCAGGCCGTGGCTTTCGCGACAAAACTATTTTTGTGTTAAATTTATGTTTTACCGACAAAGAAATAAAGGGAGTCTAGTACAGATCTATTTCAAGCTAAAGGTAAACATGAATTTAATACTAGCATATCATATATCATATAGTTACGCAGTGGCTCAGTGGCTAAGACGCCGAGCTTGTCGATCGAAAGGTCGGCAGTTCAGCGGTTTGAATCCCTAGTACCGCGTAACGGGGTGAGCTCCCGTGACTTGGCCCAGCTTCTGCCAACCTAGCAGTTCGAAAGCACGTAAAAAATGCAAGTAGAAAAATAGGGACCACCTTTGGTGGGAAGGGAACAGCGTTCCGTGCGCCTTTGGCGTTTAGTCATGCCGATGACCACGGAGACGTCTTCGGACAGCGCTGGCTCTTCGGCTTTGGAGATGAGCACTGCCCCCTAGAGTCGGGAACGACTACCACATATGTGCGAGGGGAACCTTTACCTTTATCTTATAGCATATCAATATTTCAATCGCCTTTGGCTCTCCCTCCCACTTTTCCACCATGGTAAAATTTGTTTTTTTATAAAGCGGCTTTAAAGGTCTCATCTCTAAATCCCGGGCCAGATTATCTTGGGTTCCCACCACCGATGCAGGCTGGACCCATCAAGAGAAGAAGACACCAGGTAAAAACTTGTGAGGCATGGAGTTAAGGTCCACTCTAGGTCCCGGGACAGACGCTGAAGGATGACAGCCACACATTCAGGGTTTACGAAAGCTTTTACTAGGTCTTGGGACAGAAGTCGGCGGACCCAATGATGATGGGTCACAAAAGGGCCTGCGGGTAGAAGTGGTTGGGGCATCATTAGGTGGCAAAAAAAGGACACAGGCAACATTTAAGAGAATATAGGTAGTCCTCGATTTACGACCGCAATCCAGTCCAACATTTCCATTGGTAAACAAGACGGCTGTTAAGTGAGTTTTGCCCCATGTTACGGCCTTTTCTTGCCACGCTTAAGCGAATCGCTGCTGTTGTTCAGCTAGTCACACGGTTGTTAAGCAAATCCATTGTCAAAAGGTGGCAAAAAAGCGATTTTTACCTGATCCCCGGGGGACACCGCAGCTGTCGTAAATAGAGGTCCAGATGCCCGGCAGCGCCCTAATTCGGATCGCTGCGGCCCAATGAGGACGCTGCAACGGTTGTAGTAAGCGTGAGAAATGGCCCTGTTTCACCGTTCGCCTCAAACATGACTAAACGAACGGTTGTAAGCCGGGGA
>NW_026843744.1:3833077-3920577 GCF_029531705.1 Pantherophis guttatus | reverse complement strand
CGCCAGGCTCAAGGTTGACTCAGCCTTCCATCCTTTCTACTAAGGTAGGTAAATTGAGGACCCAGTTGGGGGGGGGCAATAAGATGACTTTGTATAAATATACAAAAGGATGAAGGCTATTGCTTAGCACATTGTAAGCCGCCCTGAGTCTCCGGAGAAGGGCGGCATATAAATCAATTTTTTTAAAAAAAAAAATTTTAAAAAATTTGGATAAACGACAGGATTTTGTGAATTTCTCTGGATTATAATTGTACCTCCCTATTCTGGTTGCATCTTACCTGATTCTTGGTGCTTAGGAAAGCAGGGGAAAAACGCAGTTAGATCAGCAAGAGTACCATAGTAACAGAGCATCACTGGCTACGTAAGAGTTTCAGAACTTCTATGCATAAATATAAGATGAGGTGATATTGAACTAAGAGCCATTTTGGGATAGGAAGCAGGAAACTAGTCAGAACCGAAGAAGCTTCTTGGATGAGAAGCGAAACATCTTCAAGAAAAAACCCAAGAAAGTTTGATAGGCTTTTGAAAAAGCACTTTTGGGGGAACCTTAATTTGGGATGACTGAGAATCTGCATAGACAACCAAGGAACTACCAGTTAGGCACAAAGCTAGTTGGGAGACCTTGGGCCAGCCATTCTTTCTCAGCCCTAGGAAGAAGGCAATGGCAAGCCACTTCTGAAAAACCTTGCCAAGAAAACATCAAACAACATGTACTCACAGCCGGTTCGCTCTAGTGGTGGAAGCGTTGGACTATAAAGGTAGTCCTCAATTTATGACCATAATGGAGTCCACCCCCTTACGGTCGTAGGTTGCGATGGTTGCAAAACAGATCCTCACTTGACTGAACCAATTTTACAATTTTTATTTTGTGGTGGTCGTTTACGTAAATATTGCAATAGTTCAGCAAAGCCCTTTTTTCCTATATGGCGTTTTTGCCTAAAACTGGAAGTGAACCTTGTTTTTTTGGCAAAAATGATGCAGGATGCTGCAGACAGACATAAATGCAGGCCAGTAGCCGTTACCTCAAAAACATGTTACGTAAACAGCTTTTGTGAGGGTCTGTTGTGACTTTGAATGGTAACAACGGATTAAACAACCTATCATAAATTGAGAACTGCTGGTGACGCGCTGATTACAATGCAGTATTGCAGGCAAACTCTGCCCACAGTCTGGAGTTCGATCCTGACCGGTCAAGGTTGACTCAGCCTTCCGCCCTTCCCAGGTCGGTAAAATGGGGACCCAGATTCTTGGGGGCAATAGGCTGACTCTGTGTTGTGGCCCGCCAGCAGCCTGCGCGGATCATGGCTGATCCCAACAACGAGGAGGCTGGTGTGTTGCGCCAGCAGCCTGCGCAGCCAGCGCTCACGTCGGACAGCGAGGAGGCTGAAGAGGATGTAGTGCCAGAGGCAGAGACTCAACCAGGGCCTTCAGAACCTCCAGAGGCTCCTTCAAGTGGAGAGAGCGAAGTGGAGGAGCCTCTCCTCAACGCTCGAGCACGCAGGGCTGCCAAAAGGCAGGAGTGGCTACTCAGGAGGAGGAGGAGGTCTCCTCGAGAGTAAGGCTTGAGGATAATTGGCCACTCCTTTAGCCTATTTAAGTCACACGCCTTTAGTAAGTTTCTTGCTGGAAACAACTTGTAATTATCATCAGAGCATTTTTGGAAAAGTCTTATCGTATCTTGTTTTCTGGGCTGGTTGCCAACCTTTGCCGGACTTTGGTTTATTCTTGCTACTTAATAAATTTGATAAGGACTGTTGGTGTGTGTCAATATCCTCGGGAATCCGGAGCTGGGACAGAACACTCTGTAAACCACTTAGGGAGGGTTGTAAAAGCACTGTGAAGCAGTATATAAGTCTAAGTGCTGTTGCTAAGTGCTAAATCAGGAAGCCATGGATTATAGTCCCCAAAACCATCTGGGTGACTCCCTCTCCCACTCCCACAACCCCCAGAAGAAGTAGGAGGCAACAGCAAACCACTTCACAAAATAGTGCCAAGAACACTGCAAGGACTCCTCCACGCAAACCACGACTCAAGACTAAGGCTTGAAGCAAAATAAATAAATAAAAAACAAATCGTACATTTTCAATCGGGGGGGGGAAAAAAGAGCAAAGGTAAAGAGCATATCTGTCCCAGCAGAACAATCTCGGTTCAGCTCACCTTTTCAATGAAAAGAACAAATATTCTAGATTCTGTGCATTTTCTTTTCTTTTCGCAGGAAATCTCTGAGGCATGATCATTCATGACGTGCACCAGTAGTGGGTTTCAAAGTTTTTTACTAACCGGTTCTGTGGAAGTGGCTTGGTAGGCAAGGCAGGGGAAGGATACTGTAAAATCTCCATTCCCACCCCACTCCAGGGGAAGGATACTGCAAAATCCCCATTTCCTTCCGATCAGCTGGGAATTGGGAGGCAGAAAATAAATGGGGGCGGGCCAGTCAGAATTTTTACTACCGGTTCTCCGAACTACTCAAAATTTCCGCTACCAGTTCGCCAGAACTGGTCAGAACCTGCTGAAACCCACCTCTGATGTGCACACATGCAAACACACACACACACACGGAACTAAATATAACCGCTTTCCGTTTTCTTTTTTTTCACCCACCTGCTAATTTATAGAAGGCTCTATCTCCCCCCCAAAAATTGCATTGTGCAAGTTTTTTCCCCCCTAGTTTAGTCCGACTTTGCACAAGCCATGTGGGTGTAACACGGTTAGTTGAAAAATCTAAAAGTTGTGCCAGGCTGGGAAAAGAATAGCTCTTGTCTTTTGAGCCATGATCCGAGTTGATTTGCACAAACACTTCTATTATTCTGTGTGATATGTTATAAAGCCATCTTTCACAAACACATAAAATATGTATTTATAGCAGAGCTATTGTTGCAAGGAAATCTTAAGTTTTGAGGCTGGGCTGGATATCACTTCCTTACCAGTGGTGAAATCTAAAATTTGTTACTACCAGTTCTATGGGCGTGGCTTGGAGAGGTAATGTGACTGGGTGGGCGTGGCCTTTTTTTTTTTAACTTTTAAAACCATTTTTTCTACAACCTCTTCGGCGAAGAGGTTGTAAAAAATGCTTTCAAAAGGCTCTGACGATCCCAGCTGAGTAGCCTGATCAGCAGAGGCTTTTTTTCTTTTAAAAGCCTCTGCCGATCAGGCAACTCAGCTTGGATCGTCAGAGGCATTTAAAAGAAAAAAAAAAGCCTCTGATTAGGCAACTCAGCTGGGATCGTCAGAGGCTATTAAAAGAAAAAAAGCCTCTGCCGATCAGGCAACTTGGCTGGGATCATCAGAGGCTTTTAAAAGCATTTGACAATCCCAGCTGAGCTGCGCGATCATCAGAGGCTTTTTTTTTAACTATTAAAAGCATTTTTTCCGCCGAAGAGGTTGTAGAAAAAATGCTTTTACATTTTTTTTTAAAAACGTCTCTGATGATTGTGCGGCTCAGCTGGGCAGAGGGGGGGGGTAGGGATTTTTGCTACCGGTTCTCCGAACCACCCGCCTCCATCACTACCGGATCAGGTGATCCGGTCCAAACTGGGAGCATTTCACCCCTGTTCCTTACCATCTATAGAAATATATAAATCTATATTATTTTCTATCCATCCACACATCTCCAGCCTTCTACTGGATTTCTTTAAACGGGTATGTATCAGGGGTGGGTTTCACTTAATCACCTTTTTGCTGCACATTTAAATCCAGTGGTGGATTTAAAAAATGTTTACTACCGGTTCTGTGGGTGTGGCTTGGTGGGCGTGGCTTGGTGGGCATGGAAGGGGAAGGATACTGTAAAATCTCCATTCCCACCAGTGGTGGGTCCCAACCAGCATTACCACCGGTTCTCCTCGTGCACGCGCTTTACGTGCGATCGCCGTGCGCATGCTCATTTCGCACTCCACGCAAGCGTGTTAGGTATCTGCCCAGCTGAGGCACAGCAATCCACTCTGCCGCGCCTATCAGCTGGGCTAAAAAAAAAAGAAATAAAGGTAGGAATAACACAGGGGCGGGCAGGAGGGCCCAGCTCCCAAACAAAGAGAACCGGTTCAGTGACGTCACATCGTCACTGCTACCGGCTTGGCCAAACCGAATCGGGAGCAACCCACTACTGATTCCCACCCCATGCCAGGGGAAGGAAACTGTAAAATCTCCATTCCCACCCCCCTCCAGGGGAAATCCCCATTTCCTCCCGATCAGCTGAGACTTGGGAGAGTTGGCAGAGGCAGAGAAGAGTTGGGGGTGGGGCCAGTCAGAATTTTTACTACCGGTTCTCCGAACTACTCAAAATTTCCGCTACCGGTTCTCCAGAACTGGTCTGAACCTGCTGCAAACCAACTCTGCTGTCAGTGCATGCGCCCGGCCTCAAAAATGTGCCTAAATAGCACGAAATAGCGGGGCAGGTGGCCGGACCCACCCCCACCCGTGATCACCGCTACCCAGTGGTGGGATTCAAAATTTTTTACTACTGGTTCTGTGGGCGTGGCATGGCTTGATGGGCGTGACTTGGTGGTTATGGCAGGGGAAGGATACTGTAAAATCTCCATTCCCTCCCCACTCCAGGGGAAGGTTACTGCAAAATCCCCATTTCCTCCCGATCAGCTGGGACTCGGGAGGCACAGAATAGATGGGGGCAGGACCAGCCAGAGGTGGTATTTACCAGTTCTCCGAACTACTCAAAATTTCCGCTACCGGTTCTCCAGAATTGGTCAGAACCTGCTGAAACCCACCTCTGATATGTATATGTGTAGATCAGCACAGATGCACACCTACGTATGATAATTGTATGTTTCAATGAAGTATGGTAACTAACAGCAAGATTGTTATTTAACAATACTTATCATTTAAATCAGGGTGTCCAACCTTGGCCACTTTTAAGACTTGTGGACTTCAACTCCCAGAATTTCTCAATCAGCCAATGCTGGCTGGGGAATTCTGAGAGTTGAAGTCTACACCTCATAAACGTTTCCAAGTTGGAAAAATCACTGTCTTTAGAGAGGGATGACTCTTTGAAGGACCCGCAGCTGTCAGTTTCATAAGACTCATTCAAAGCAAGAAGAGCGTGCCAGCTTTCCAATCTCGAGTTTGTGGGCACCGTTCCCCCCGCCCCCATTGATAGCAAGTGCTTGGCTTTACCTCTCCCCCCCACCGCCATCTCTTTTAATAAATACCAAATTGAATATTTTCCTTTCTGCAAAGTGATTCATTTCCTCTCCCCTTCCTTTGAAATGCACTTTAGCCTACAATTGACAATAAATCTCTCCGTGCTTCATGTCACTCATCTCCATGGTTAAGCCTGCCATGAGTAAACAGCTTGCTTACGTCTTTCTACACTCCAATCTGGAGTTCGTGTCTTCCTCCGACAGCATTTTAGCCTCATTTCCTTTACACCTTGTAGAAAGTTAGCGCCCATCCCCACCCAGAAGAATGAAACATCTTAGGAAATATTTAAAAAGGCAGAATATTATATTTCCCCTAAAAGAGAAATAGAAATCTTAAGGGAGACAGAAACTCAGAGCCACAATTCCTGCCCCCAAGCAGATACTACAGTAGTGGCAGTGGTGGGACTCAAAATTGTTTACTATCGGTTCTGTGGGCGTGGCTTTGTGGGCATGACTTTGTGGGCGTGGCAGGGGAGGGATACTGTAAAATCCCCATTTCCTCACAATCAGCTGGGACTCGGGAGGCAGAGAATAGATGCGGGCGGAGCCAGTCAGAGGTGGTATTTACTGGTTCTCTGAACTACTCAAAATTTCCGCTACCGGTTCTCCAGAACTGGTCAGAACCTGCTGAATACCACTTCTGAGTAGTAGCAAAATTGTGGAAACCTTTTGGGAAAGACGTATTTTTGAGGCTTGATGGCTAATAACGCCACTTTTGAGGGGGGAGTTTCAAGGTAATCCTATTCCACTGTTGGAATGGCCTGGGAATAGCCCAGGCCTTAACCCAATTGAAAATCTATGGAGCCGACTAAAGAAACTTGTTAGTCAGAAGCGACCCAGCAATATAACCCAGTTAATAGAAGCAATCATTCAATCTTGGTTTCACATTATAACAGCTGCAGAACTAAAAGACCATGGGAAGACGTTGTAAGGCCATAATTCATGCTAAAGGTTACCCAACTAAGTATTAACTGACATGGTGATCATTTTTGTATATCTTGTTTTTTTCTATACGTTTCACTTTTCTTCTTTATACTGTAACTGCTATTCTAATAGCAAATCCTTCAAAAAAGTTACTGCATTACATTCTTGATTAAATTATCTTTCCATTGATATATAATGTTATGGTACTACTCTAAAAAAATGGTCTTATTAGCTAGTTTCCCAAAAGGTTTCCACAATTTTGGCCACTACTGTAAACTGAGGCCAGATTTTGGAAATGCAGATTTGGTAATCCATTCAAGACAGGATATTTCAAACGAAGGCAGAATTAGGTAGAATGGTAGGATCTATCCTCACTCAAGATCCAAACCAGGAAAGTCATTAAGACATAATAGGAATGGCCCAACACCCTTTCAGAACACAAACCTCATCATTACATCATCTCAGAGAGTCCAGGCATAATCAAATCTAACTCAGACAACCTAAAATTAACTATGACCCCTACAGCAACCAATAGACTACATGCTCTTGCCACAGGAACAGGAAGCTCAAGTTCAAAGCCCATAAAGAGTATAAATAACCCTCACTCTCCACTCCGTGTGGTCAGCTGCCCAGGACCTCAAAGTCCATATGGTCCTATCCATCAATAAACCATCTTTCCAATCAGCCTCCATTTTTCCAAAGTCTTTCTCCCACTTGGAACTGAACCACAGATGGATATTTCTTCCAACAACCTCCCGCCCTCTTGATTTCAAGGGGCTGTTTTCACAAAACACCCTTACCAAGGCAGGTTTTAAAAAAAACAGTGGCTGTGTTTGCGTAACTTCTGGATGTCTATGGAGCTTCTTGGTCATGGAGGTCTTGGTTTTGAAGAAGCTTCTTGGATGAGAAGCAAAATGTCTCCAAGAGAAGGAAAAAAAACCCCGAAGAATAGGATAGGATAGGATAGGATAGGATAGGATAGGATAGGATAGGATAGGATAACAGAGTTGGAAGGGACCTTGGAGGTCTTCTAGTCCAACCCCTTGCCCAGGCAGGAAACCCTATACCACTTCAGACAAATAGTTATCTTCTTAAAAATTTCCAGTATTCACAACTTCTGCAGGTAAGTTGTTCCACTTATTAATTGTTCTAACTGTCAGGAAATTTCTCCTTAGTTCTAAGTTGCTTCTCTCCCAGATTAGTTTCCACTCATTGTTTCTTGTCCTGCCTTCAGGTGCTTTGGAGAATAGCTTGACTCCCTCTTCTTTGTGGCAGCCCCTGAGATATTGGAAGACTGCTATCATGTCCCCCCTAGTCCTTCTTTTCATTAAACTAGACATACCCAGTTCCTGCAACCGTTCTTCATATCTTTTAGCCTCCAGTCCCCGAATCATCTTTGTTGCTCTTCTCTGCACTCTTTCTAGAGTCTCCACATCTTTTTTACATTGTGACGACCAAAACTGGATGCCGTATTCCACATGTGGCCTTACCAAGGCCTTATAAAGTGGTATTAACACTTCACGTGATCTTGATTCTGTTCCTCAGTTTATGCAGCCCAGAACTGCATTGGCTTTTTTGGCAGCTGCTGCACCCTGCTGAAAGTCCAGTTGCCTTTTGAAAAAAGCGCCTTTGGGACATTACTTCTGAAATTTGGCTAGTTATAATCCAGGTTAGGTTTCTTCTTTGGTCTTGAAAATGCTTCTTGGATGAGAAGCGAAACGTGTTCAAAAGAAAAAAACAAAGAAAGTTGGATTGCCGTTTGAAAAAGCACCTTTGGGATATAATTTCTGAAGTTTGGTTTGTTCTAATCCGGGTTAGTTTCCCTCAATTAATTTATTGACTTTAGGATTCATTGTATGTAGTCTGCCTAGGAAAAAGGTCAACTCAGAAAGCCAAGGAATGACATGTGAAGACAAACCATGTTGTCTTCGACTGTACAACAGCACTAGCAGTGGAATTCTGGGAGTTGAAGTCCACAAATCTTAAAGTTGCCAAAGTTGAGAAACACCGGTCTATGCCCTTATATGTTCTGCTGATTTGTGGCTTGCCGTGTGTTCCTAAGGTTTGTAGATCCTGGTTGATGATGGCTTAGCAGGTTGTGCAGATATGATATAACAAACCAAGATTAAACAAAAATGGATGGCGTGAACAATCTTGAAGGTGTCCAGGCATGGGGCCATTGATCCAATTGATGTCAACCAGTAGTGGGTTTCAAAATTTTTTACTACCGGTTCTATGGGTGTGGCTTGGTGGGCGTGGCGTGGCTTAGTGGGCGTGGCAGGGGAAGGATACTGTAAAATCTCCATTCCCACCTCACTTCAGGGGAAGGTTACTGTAAAATCTCCATTCCCTCCCCAATCCAGGGGAAGGTTACTGCAAAATCCCCATTTCCTCCCGATCAGCTGGGACTCGGGAGGCAGAGAATAGATGGGGGCGGGACCAGTCAGAATTTTTACTATCGGTTCTCCGAACTACTCAAAATTTCCGCTACCGGTTCTCCAGAACTGGTCAGAACCTGCTGAAATCCATCTCTGATGTCAACCCTGAAGTTGGCCGAACTGTGGCCATTTTGTTTTGTAGTTTTCTCTAGAGAGTTTCTTCTTCTCACAGCTTCAGGGCTGACACAGCCTGGAGCGAAGGGGCCAGGGAGGGGGATGTAGAGATAGCTGGGGTGCTGTAGCCAAAATAAAATTCTTTCCCCTGGGAATCAAGGACGTTGGTGCAGGTGTTTGAAAGGTGGAGACTTGAGGTCACCTAGCAACCAGCCTACATGCTGATTGGACCATGTGACTGGTGACTCTGGGGGAGGAAGTGACAAAGTTTCACTTTTAATTGAGTGAAAAACCGATGGGAACTTAGAGTCGGTTTTTCACCAAGAAAATGCCAATTTGATATGTCCCAATAAAATGGTCTTTGAGGAATATGCCTGCCTCAGCGTTCTTATTGAATGGGACGTATTACTTGGAACCTTGACAGGTAGCTGTGGATCTTCTTCGATCCCTCTTTGGATTATTTTTTTTTTCATGCTTTTGAGCGGCGAAGGGAAAATGCAGAGATCTCACTTCCAGTGTTGTGGGCATGGATCAAAGAGAGGAAGCGTAACTCATCCGGGCTTCCTTCTCCTCTACGCTTAACTTCCCATTCTTTGATTCATCCAGCACTTCTACTCAATAAGAGCTGAGTCATCACGGGGACAATTTGACAATTTTCTCTGTGGACTGCAAAAAAAAAAAGAAAGTAAGTATTTATTTTTCTGCTGAGAGGTTCTACGGATGCCAACTCGACCCACGTAGTAGCAATATTCCTGGGCTCTTTCCCCCCCCCCCCAAGCAGAATGAAATTGCAAACTGCGAATCCATTGAATCTTTTTTTCCAGCCTATGCAGCTTTGATGTAGAGCACAGTCGATTCGAAAGGATAAAAAACAATGCTTGGACCTAGTAAGAAATGGCTGTAAGTATTCTTACATCTTACATCCCTGTAAGCGGTGGTGGGTTCCTCCCGGTTCCGCCGAGCCGGTAGCGGTGACGATATGACGTCACCAAACTGGTTCTGCCCCCCCGCCTCCTCCCGCGTTATTCTTATCTTTTATTTGGTCCCACCCTCAATTTATTGCTGCCTCCTAAATCCCAGCTGATCGGCTAGAAGGAAAAAAAAATGTTTAAACTCTTGCCGCGGGGCTTCAAAGGGCCGCCCTACAGCGGATCAGTGTTAAAAGGCAGTGTGGTAGTAGACCGGTGTCTCCAAAAACAAATGAGTAGACAGGTGCCTGCAAAAATAAATGGGTAGACCAGTTCCTCCAAAAACAAATGAGTAGACCGGTGCCTCCAAAAACAAAAGGGTAGACCAGTGCCTCCAAAAACAAATGAGTACAGTACAGTACAGCTCTGCAAGCAGTTAAAAGCCTGGTAGACCAGTATCTCTGCTGAATCCTAAAGAATTGTCACATGACCATCAAGCCACACCCACAAAATAAGCCACGCCCACAGAACCAGTAGTAAAAAAATTTAGAACCCACCCCTGCCTGTAAGTTGCTGCAAGTATTCAATGAACTATTACTTAAAGCTAAAATTCCAGACTCATGGATGGAGTGAGTGATTAAGTGAGTAACATGGTTATTAAGTGAATCTGGCTTCCCCACTGACGTTGTTTGTCAGAAGGTCGCCAAAGGTGATCACATGACCCCAGGGACACTGCAACCGTCATAAATATGAGTCAGTTGCCAAGCATCCAAGTTTTGATCATGTGACGGTGGGGAAATTGCAACAGTCATGTGTGAAAATGGTCATAAATCACTTTTTTCAGGGATGTAACTTTGAATGGTCACTAAATGAATGGTTATAAATCAAGGACTACTTGTATATACCACTGTGGCTACATTCCTGAACCAGGTGAAATGTCTTTTTTGATTTATTCATTAATGTAATTTGCATGCTGCGTAACTCTCTTTGAAATCTAAATATCCTTTCCTCCAAACTCTTTCAAACTAGCCCAAGTTTGTTTTAGTTTTATTTAGTTTTAACTTCTGCCAGCTGTATTCAAGAACGTTGGATATGATGGAGGAATCGTGAAGAGTCAGCTTTCTAAGCTCTAACCGCAAGGAACCTGGTTTGACGAAAAAGGAACTTGGCTGTGCCTGAAACCACAGTGTTAATTCATGATGTGGCAGTTGGACTTAACTCAACAAATTTTTTTTAGCTGCACATCCTGGTATTAAATAAATATTATTTTTTTAAAAAAGTTTTTTATTTTTATTTTTTTATATATATATTATATTATATATATATATATATATATATATATATATTATATATAAATAAAAATAAAAAACTTTTTGAAAAAACAAAATAAAAAACATTTATATATATATATATAAAATGTCAAATCAATGTGTGAACAGCGTGGCACCTGGGCACCATATATTCCAATACAAATGAAACTGATCAAATTAAACATAATTATTACATTCAATCAACTAATGTATTTCTAATAACAATACACAACTATGTTAGGTTGCAGTCTATCATTATTCAATTAGTCCACATTTTCTCATTATTACTTTCATTTTATAAAATAAAAATGTATACGTTAATATTCCCCTTACGTTTCTCCCACTTACTCTAGCTTTTAATCATGTCGCCCTTCATTAAGAAGCTTTTTCTTTCTTTCCTGTCTAACTTTTAATCATGTCACATGCCTAAAGAGAGAGAGAGAAAAAAAAAGAATAGAGAGGTGGGGGAGAGAAGCAACTCAGAACAACAGCAACGAAAAGGAATCATCCATCCATCATCTCTTGCTCACTTCATACTTAGAGAGCCTTGGTGGCACAGCAAGAGCCTTGGTGGCGCAGCAGACTAAAGTGCTGTTAAGTAGCACCAGCTGCCTGCAATTAGTGCAAGTTCAAATCTCACCAGGCTCAAGGTTGACTCAGCCTTCCATCCTTTCGAGGTAGGTAAAATGAGGACCCGGATTGTGGGGGCAATAAGCTGACTTTGTATAAAAAAGAACACCGCTTATGGGGGCCCCGAAAGCCCTACTAAGCAGGTATATACAAAAGTATGAAGGCTATTGCTTAACTCACTGTAAGCTGCCCTGAGTCTCCAGAGAAGGGCGGCATATAAACCAAACCAAACCAAACCAAACCAAACCAAACCAAACCAAACCAAACCAAACCAAACCAAACCAAAAATAAATAAATAAATACATACATACATACATACATACATACATACATACATACATACATACTTCAATTGCTATGTTTTAAAAGAAAGAGAGGAAAAAGGAAAAGCGAATCAGAACAATAAACAAGAAAATTATCTATCCATCGTCTCTTGCCCGCTTCAATACTTTAATTGCTATGCTTTTTTTTTTTTACTTGCCTCCCAAATTCCTCTCTTAAAATCTCCGCCTATGTCTATTTCTTGGATGCCCAATCTAGGTGATCCTCCCACCTCTACCCTCTTCCACTGCCTAGTTTCTACAATTTCTACCCAGGCCCCTGTCTCCATTTCAAACATATCTTACAACTCTCTTAATATGTTTCCCCCCCCCTCCCCGGTATAATTCATCAATCGCTATTACTTTCATTATTATCTCCTCTTTGTGTTCTTCCTTCTTCATTTGACTCCTCCCTTTCCTGGGCGTCTTGGTCTGTACTCATCATCCCTTTTATGGTACTTTCCATTTTTTCATAAATATTCTTTTTGAAGAGCAATTGATCTCCAGCAAAATAACAGAGTTGGAAGGAATCTTGGAGGTCTTCTACTCCAATTCCCTATACAGGCAGGAGACTCTATGCCAGCGATCCTCAACTTGGCAGACCAGTGGGGGGGATGGATGAGGGGATGGTTCTACTCGAGCGACAGGTGTGTTAACAGGTGCAGGTGCCCGCCTAAATGGAGCTTTATGTGAGACCCCACCACCACTCACACAAATGAAGCTGTGAGTGCAAGCCCACAGTTTGCACAGCCCAGATCCGAACGGGCCCTGGCCTAGTCCTTCCGAGGTGGGTAAAATGAGGACCCAGATGGTTGGGGGCAATATGCTATTTAGTATACTGTCTTTGGTGTAAGCCGCCCAGAGTCCTCAGAGAGTGGGTGGCATAGAAATAAGACTAATAATAATAATAATAATAATAATAACCTTGTTAAAAAACTTGGCAAGCTCTGACATGTGATTGCCAACTAATGAAACACAAAATCCTTTGCTTCTTGTGCTTTCTCGGAAGTTTGATCTTCAAAAATCAGATGAAGTTTTTCCACCGGATGGGTATATAAACTGTGTTGGATGTTCTTGTCCCTAGAATCAACCACTATGGAAAACATGCGGAAAACAGGCTCTTATAGAACTTGGCCGCCGTCCCTTAAATATTTTTTTAAAACCATATAAAGATGTCAATTGGTAAAACTTCACTCGGGAAATTCGTGGAAGGAGAGAGAGGCAAGCTGTTTTAAAATCTCTCCGTTCCTATTGAACGTAATTTCAATTCCATCATTAATAACACATGTCACAACAAGGGAATTATCCATCTGTCCTGGAGATAATTAAGTTTGAGCTCTCAAAAGCTTTCCCCCCCCCCCTCCCAAATATTTAACACAGGACACAGAGAACATCGGAAAGGAACAATCAGCGTACACATCTGGTCAAACTTTGCAACAGAAGTTCTGTGGGCTTAAAGCTCTCTCTTGCTGCTCTCACTTTATCCATATTAGCGTTACCAAAATGTTCTGCCAACTGAACGCTGTGACAGCTTTATGTTTTGCTGTGGGTGCTGAAAACAGAGATGGCAAGAGCAGAAACAGAGGAAGAATGAATGGAACAAGTCAACTGGGAGATGTTATTTATATCCTGCCTTCATTAGTTTTTTTATAAATTACTCAAAGCAGCAAATACCATATTTTTCAGAGTATAAGACACCTTTTCCCCCCCTAAAATGGGGTGAAAATTTAGGTGTGTCTTATACATCAAATGTAGCCCCACCCAGCCACTGGCCCCCATCCTTTGGCCTCTGCCTCCCAGCAATTTACCTCCTTGCAGCAAGCAGCAAGAAGAAACAGCTCGTTTCAGCTTCAGCACAGCCTAATTAGCACAAGTTGATTGTCCCCGACTCTCAGCTGTTTCAAGCTGCAGGGATTGCCATTGCCTATTGCTGCACAGGCCTCTGCTGCTTGCTGCAAGGAGGTAAATTGCTGGGAGCAGATTTTTTTTTCTTGTGCTAATCAAGCTATGCTGAAAACAAAAATGAAAGTAAAGCAGGCTGCTTGTTGTAGCAAGGCAAAATTGCTGGGAGGCAGAGGCAGATTTCTTTTTCTTCTTTTCCTCACCAAAAAAGGTAGGAACGTCTTATACTCCGCTGCGTCTTATACTCCGAAAAATACAGGTAAGTAAATTTTGCACCATTTTACCACAGGGAAGGGAGGATTGATGTATTAAATGTTTGTCTTAAAAAAAAAATACTAAAAAAAAAAAAGCAAGCATTTGGAGACTGTCCAATGTAAAGAGGAATATAATTATCCAAAAATTAAAAAAAAGAAAAAAAGAAACAGCTCATTTCAGCTTCAGCACAGCCTAATTAGCACAAGTTAATTGGATCGGCCTCCCGACTCTCAGCTGTTTTGCGGGGTCCTCTGCTGCTTGCTGCAAGGAGGTAAATTGCTGGGAGCAGATTTTTTTTTCTTGTGCTAATCAAGCTATGCTGAAAACGAAAATGAAAGTAAAGCAGGCTATTTGCTATTTGCTGCAACGAGGCAAAATTGCTGGGAGGCAGATTTCTTTTTCTTGTGCTAATCAAGCTATGCTGAAAACGAAAATGAAAGTAAAGCAGGCTGTTTGCTATTTGCTGCAACGAGGCAAAATTGCTGGGAGGCAGATTTCTTTTTCTTGTTTTTCTCACCAAAAAAAGTAGGTGCGTCTTATAGTCCAAAAAATACAGTACCTATTATATAGATATATATATTTGACAAAGAAACTTGCCTTCCTCATTCCCCTAAACCAGGGGTGGAGAACTTGGGCCTCTTATGACTTGTGGACTTGAACTCCCAGAATTCCTGAGTCAGGGTGGGGAACCATGGGCCTTTTATGATGTGGACTTCAGCTCCCAGAATTCCTGAGCCAGGAGTGGGGAACCATGGGCCTTTTATGATGTGGACTTCAACTCCCATAATTCCTGAGTCAGGGGTGGGGAAGCATAGCTGGCTCAAGAATTCTGGGAATTGAAGTTCACAAGTCACAAAAGGTTCACAGTTCCCCAACCCTGCCCTAAGCTATGAGTAATCAGTTGTGGCTTATCGTGTTGAGGAAGCACAGCTCTGGGGTTTGCAAGGTCAATTGAGGGCGTATTGGGTGGTGTACAGCCACTCTGCAATAAATCTGTTGATCAAATCGCTGGTGTTAATTCTGAGTAATTCCCTGTTAATATGATGAAATCCTTTGGGAGAAAAAAAGCTCTGAAGACTTATGGACCAAGACCATAAAACAGGTATCAAAGCAGCATCCCCACAAAATTCTAAGCTGCAATTGTTTAATTACACCCTGTTGCTCCTGTGAGTTTGCAGAACAGCCTAAAACTCTGGCTTACAAATCTCTTTGTGTAAATATTAATTACAATAAGACATACAAATGATATAAAAGATTAAAATATGTAGAAATGAAACAGATCTTGCCCGGAAACTGGCAACCTTAATTGCATTCTGTCACACTGCCATGAGATCAAGTATACAATGATTGAGACACACACAATCATATGTGTCATTGTCTGCATGCCATCATAATCACAACCAACAGAAGACACCGGATAGTCCCATTTGTTCAGGGTGTCTCTGGATCTTGTTCTACCCATTACTCACAAATGAAATTGTGCTATAGATTAGGAACCAGTGACTACGTTCACACTGTTAGAAGAAATATCCTTCTGGGTTCAGCTCCAAGTGGGGAAAAAGACACTGGAAACATGGAGACTGCTTGGAAAGATGATTTAATGGTGGACAGGATCACATGGTTTGAGTTCCTGAACAGAAAAGGGGACGCGACGCAGTGAGTCCCCAGGTTTTATGCCCTCTCTGGCTTTGAACTTCCTGGGGGCCCCAGAAAGAATATCCTGATTGGTTGTCAGACTCCCAGGGGGTGGGAGTCTTAGCTAGCCTTGCTCGCTGATGTAATCTTCCCAGGTGCCATGTGGTGAGTTTCTGTTGCTAGATGGGTCCTATTGTGTTGCAGATGATGGTCTATTGACAAAGATGGGAGGGAATTGAGTTTTTACCTCTGGCCCATTGACAAAGGGGGTGGGGCAGGAAGGTGGGAGCTGCTTTGTCTTTAAAACATGCTTCTCCATTTCTCATCCAGGGAAACCTAATATTCTGCCTTTTTAATATTTCCTAAAATATTTCATTCTTCTAGGAAAGGGGTGGGTGCTAACTTCCTACAACACAACAACCAAACCATCGCAAACAACCCACACTTTTAACTATTGTGCTGTCAACTTTGTGTCCTGCTTCCTTCTCCTAAAACGCGGGGAACCACAAAATCCTTTTGACATATCTCTCTCCCCTCCCTCCCTCCCTCCCTCTCTATATATCTCTCTCTCTCCCCCCTCTCTGTATCTCTCTGTCTCTGCCCTGGCCGCTTCTTACCTTCTCAGGCCAGGCAAGGAGTGACTGGGAGGGAAGGGCCAGCCAGTGGTGGGATCACCTGACAGGGAGCCATAGCAGAGGGTCCAAAGAGCCGCATGCGGCCCCGGAGCCGCAGGTTGCTGACCCCTGCTCTAGTGGATCCAACCTACCTGACAATAGCAACTGAAATGGGAAGTAATGCCATAATGGTGAATGAAAAATCTAAAGTTGTCCACCATTTTAATTTGCTCAGATATCTTGACCTGGCCTTAGAACAGGGGTGTGTACAGCTGTTTTGGGCCCATAGTCTGAATTTCCCTTTGATCGACATTGAGTTTCATTTCTAATTTCAACGCTGATAAAATGAACTCAATATAATTTTTTTTTTAATTTGATTTATATGCCGCCCTTCTCCGAGACTCAGGGCGGCTTACAATGTGCTCAGCAATAGCCTTCATCCTTTTTGTATATTTATACAAAGTCAGCTTATTGCCCCCACAACTGGGTCCTCAATTTACCTACCTTAGAAAGGATGGAAGGCTGAGTCAACCTTGAGCCTGGTAAGATTCGAACCTGCAGTAATTGCAGGCAGCTGTGTTAATAACAGGGTGCTTTAAACCACTGTACTACCAAGGCTCCTAATTAATGTAACTATTCCCTTCAAGGAGCCTGGTGGCGCAGTGGACTAAGTGCTGTTAAAGTAGCACTTAGCTGCCAGCTGCCTGCAATTACTGCAAGTTCAAATCTCACCAGGCTCAAGGTTGACTCAGCCTTCCATCCTTTTGAGGTAGGTAAAATGAGGACCCAGTTTGTGGGGGCAATAAACTGACTTTGTATATAAAAGAACACCGCTTAGGGGGGGGCAAAAATCCCTACTAAGCAGGTATATACAAAAGGATGAAGGCTATTGCTTAACGCATTGTAAGCCGTCCTGAGTCTCCAGAGAAGGGCAGCATATAAATCGAACTAATAAATAAATAAATAAATAAATAAATAAATAAATAAATAAATAAATAAGTAAGTAAGTAAGTAAGTAAGTAAGTAAGTAAGTAAGTAATCCTTCTTTCTGTTATACAGTAGTCCTTGGCTAGTAACCACGCACACTGTGACTGTTTCAAAGTTATGACGGTGTTGAAAAATGAGATTTATAGCTGGTCCTTGGAAGTGGCAACTGTGGCAACACTCCTGCAGATGATGTAATTTGCATTTGCAACCTTCACAGCTGGCTTCGGATTCCTTTAAATCCCCCCCACTATCGTGTCAGAGCTGAAGAAGCTCCTTGGATGAGGAGCGAAACGTCTTCAAAACAAACAAAGAAAAACAAGAAAGTTCAGTGAAACTTTTGAAAAAGCTCCTTTGGAGACATTGTCAAACAAATGGATGTCTTTTAAAATAAAAAGCCTCCAGCGCTGGATCATAGCCCTCTTTACAAAGCAAGTGGGGAGCTTTTGCGGACGATGGGGACAATGCCCCCCCCCCTTGACACGTGTGATCAGCCCACCCTCCTTTTGTGCTCGCTGACCCGGGGTTCCGCGTGGCGTGTGAACCCATCATCACCCCACACCGACTCTTCCGCGTCGCAGAGCGCAGCAAAAAAAAATAGTAAAATAAATCCGATTAAACTTCGCAGTTTTTCCAAAAGCGCCCCATCCCCCCCGACCCAGCCAGCTTGCAAACGTGGTCGTCGGAATGGGGTGGGAGGATTTGCAATCCGGCCCCCCTGGCCGCCTTTCCCGCATTCCGAGCCAGCCCGCCGAGCCAGCCACGCCCGAGAGCCGGAACGAGCCTCCGGAGGGCTCTTTAAATAGGGTCTATAAATACGAAGGGGCAGGGTGGCCGCCCATTGGCTGCGGCTCCCGAGGGCTTGGCGCAAAGGCGTCTCTTCATTGGACCAGGAGAACGAGGGCTCCGCCCCTTTCTCTCTCTCTCTCTCTCTCTCTCTCTCTCTCTCTCTCTCTCTCTCTCCCCGAGTCTCACTGGCTGTTGAAGCCGCGGTGTGGATCGCGTTGGCTTTTCCGCGCAAGATTTGGAGGTGGCGCTTGAGGACGGGGCGGGGGGGGCAGCAGGGCGCCCTGGGATGCGCAAAGCTATTGGGCGCTCTGGCGGTGGCTCTTTTTCTTTCTTTCTTTCTTTCTTTCTTTCTTTCTTTCTTTCTTTCTTTCTTTCTCTCTCTCTCTCTTTCTTTCTCTCTCTCTCTCATTCTCTCTCTTTCTTTCTCTTTCTCTCTCTTTCTCTTTCATTCTTTCTCTCTTTCTTTCTCTTTCTCTCTCTCTCTTTCTCTCATTCTCTTTCTGTCTCTCTTTTTCTGTCTCTCTTTCTCTTTCTCTCTCTTCTCTCTCTTTATTTCTCTTTCTTTCTTTCTCTCTCTCTCATTCTCTTTCTTTCTTTTTCTCTCTCTTTCTTTCTCTCTGTCTCTCTTTCACTTTCTCTCTCTCTCTCTCTCTTTATTTCTGTATTTATTTCTCTTTCTTTTCTCTCTCTCTCTTTCGCTCTCTCTCTCATTCTCTCTCTTTTTCTCTCTCTTTCTTTTCTGTCTCTCTCTGTCTCTCTCTCTCTTCTCTCATTCTTTCTCTCTCTCTCTTTCTCTCTCTCTCTTTCTCTCTTTCTCTCATTCTTTCTCTCTCTCTCTCTCTCTCTTTCTTTCTTCTTTCTTTCTTTCTTTCTTTCTTTCTTTCTTTTCTTTCTTTCTTTCTTTCTTTCTTTCTTTCTGGTGGTGGGGTTCTTCTGCTGTGATCCAAAGATCCCTCCCATTTTGTTGCACCGGCTACGGGTCAGCAGAACCCAAAGTGGAAAACTTTGCCTTTTAGTGCAGTGCGGTGTGGATGTTTGTGTTAAAGTAGCGTTTCTCTCTAGCTTAGCAGCTCTGAGATGAGAAATAAAGTCACTTAAAAAGTGTCCAATGACCTGGATTTCTCCCCCACACCCCACATACACTTAACGAGTACAGGTAGTCCTCAACTTATGACAGTCCACTTAGTGACCAAAGTTGCAACAACACTGAAAAAAAGTGACTTAAGACCATGGTTCACACTAATGATTGTTGCAGTATCCATGATTTACATTCAGATCCTTGACAACTGACTCATATTTATGATGGTTGCAGCGTCCCGATCCCAGGTGGTCCCCTATTTGTGACCTTCCGACAAGCAAAATCAATGGAGGGTGGGGGGAAGCCAGATTCACCTAACAACCCTGTTACTAATTGAAGAACTCCCGTGATTCGCTTAACAAATCTGGCGAGGTAAGTCGTAAAACGGAGCAAACTCACTTCAACAAACGTCTGAGCCCAAAACGTCTGTTGTTAAGCGAGCTATTTGTTAAGTGAGTTTTGTCCCCGTTTTACGACTTTCCTTGCCACGTTTTAGTTAAGCGAAACCGCTGCAGTTGTTAAAATTAGCAACCCGGTCGTTAAATGAATCTGGCTTCCACCCCATTGGCTTTGCTGGTCAGAAGGTCGCAAAAGGGGATCACGCGACCCCGGGACACTGCGACCGCCATAAATATGAGTCGGTTGGATGCAAATCCCGTGATCATGGGATTTGGTGCTGCAATGATCGTAAGTGTGAAAAACGGTCCTAACGACCGCCTTCTGCCTCCGATAGCCTCCCACCGACCAGTACGTGCCCACAGAGAGGGACTCCTCAGGGTGCCGTCCGCCAGGCAATGTCGGCTGGCGACCCCCAGGGGGAGGGCCTTCTCTGTGGCAGCTCCTGCCCTCTGGAACGATTTGCCCCCGGAGATACGAAGGATATCGGAATCTCCGGGTCTTTCGCCATGCCCTAAAAACTTTTCTTTTCCATCAAGCAGGGCTGGCGTGAATCCCCCCCTTTTTTTAGTTTTTTTAGTTTTTTAGTTTTAAATTGTCATGGGGTTTTAAATTGAATTGCTTTAAATTGGGCCAGTTATATAATTCTTTTAAACAATTTTAAATTTTGTATCTGCATGTGAGTCCACTAGGAGAAGGGCGGTATACAAATTGAAATAATAAATAAATAAATAAATAAATAAATAAATAAATAAATAAATAAATAAATAAATAAATAAGTCGCTTTTTTTCAGTGCTGTTGTAACTTCGAAACGGTCACAAAGTGAATGTTGTAAGTCAAGGACGACCTCTACTCACGTTTTGGCTTGCCCATTTCCACACAAGCCGCGCCGCTAAAGGGATTTAGACAGAGGGAGATTGCTTTGAAGTTCTGTTTGGATTTAGTTTGTCAAGGAGTTTTGCTTTATTTTACCCCAAAAGATAACCCAGCTTAAAATTAAGCAATGATTGCATCTGGTATGAATGCAACCCCAAGTTCCTAACTGCCACGATTACCAGTGTTTTGTTCAGGGACAGCCGGAGGATGAAACAAGAGCCTTGGTAGTACAGTGGTCTAAAGCACCCTGTTATTAAAACCAGCTGCCTGCAATTACTGCAGGTTCGAATCTCGCCAGGCTCAAGGTTGACTCAGCCTTCCATCCTTTCTAAGGTAGGTAAATTGAGAACCCAGTTTGTGGGGGCATAAGCTGACTTTGTATAAATATACAAAAGGATGAAGGCTATTGCTTAGCGCATTGTAAGCCGCCCTGAGTCTCCGGAGAAGGGCGGCATATAAATCAAATTAAAAAAAAAAAAAATCTGTCAGTTTCAGATAATATCCCAAATTCAGTTCTACAACAGGTCACGCTAAACTAGTGTTTCTCAACCATGGTAGCTTGAAGATGGGTGGACTTCAACTCCCAGAATCCCCCAGCCAGCGCTGCTGGCTGGGGGATTCTGGGAGTTGAAGTCCACCCATCTTCAAGCTTCCAAGGTTGAGAAACACTGAGCTAAGCCATGATTTTGCCATCATCTCCCCAACATTGTTTGACAGGCAACAGGCTGAGGCAGAAACAATCTTTTCCACAGCATCCTCTTGTGTTCCTTTTAGCGGAAGATGCCAAAGGTTTAATCTACTGAATGCAAAATATTTTGAATTCTTTCTTGGCTGTGGGATGGAGTTTTCCGGGTTCCTAATTCTCCGGCTCTGGGATCTGTTGACATGGCAGTTTTTGTCGTTCCCAGCTGTGAATGATGGGACTTGTAATCCAACATCACTGGAGAGCATCGAGGTTGGGAGGTTCTTTCATTGCAAATGAACTTTAGGATTATTGATGAGTTTATCGCGAGTCCCACATTTCTGCTCCCTCCTCTTCCTCCTGTCTCTCCTTCTCCTTTTCTTCCTCTTCCTTTTTGTTCTCCTTCTCCTCCTTCTCCTCTTCCTCTACCATTTTCATCGTAGCTGCCTCCTCTTCCCCTCCTCCTCCTCTTTCTTCTCTTCCTCTTTCCTTTAGCTCCTCTTAATCTCTCCTCCTCTTTACCGTAGTCTCTTCTCTTCTTCCCTTTCTCTTTTTCTTCTTCTCCTTTTTGTCTTCATCTTAGTCCTCTTCCTCTTCTCCTTTTCCTCATTCTCCTCCTCTTTCCTTTCTTCTCTCCTTCTCCTCTTTCCTTTGGCTCCTCCTCCTTTACTGTAGTCTCCTTCTCTCTTTCCCTTTCTCTTTTTCCTCCTCCTCTTTTTGTCTTCATTTTAGTCCTCTTCTCCTTTTCCTTCTCCTCCTCCTCTTTCCTTTCTTCTCTCCTTCTCCTCTTTCCTTTGGCTCCTCCTCCTTTACTGTAGTCTCCTTCTCTCTTTCCCTTTCTCTTTTTCCTCCTCCTCTTTTTGTCTTCATCTTAGTCCTCTTCCTCTTCTCCTTTTCCTCCTTCTCCTCCTCTTTTCTTTGGCTCTTCTTGCAATTCCTCCTCCTCCTCCATTTTCTTCTGCTTCTCCCTCTCTTTGTCTCCTCCTGCTCCTTCTCTTGCTCCTTTCTTTCTCCTTCTCTTTCTTTCCTTCTTCTCCTTCCCCCCTCTTCCTTCTCCTCCCCCCTCCCTCCCTCCTTGTTCTCCCATCTCCCGTCTCTATTTTGTACAACCCAAGGCAGAATACATAATTTTAGAATAACAGAGTCAGAAGGGACCTTGGAGGTCTTCTAGTCCAACCCCCTGCTTAGGCAGGAAACCCTACACCCCTTCAGACAAATGGTTATCCAACCTCTTCTTAAAAACTTCCAGTGTTGGAGCATCTACAACTTCTGGAGGCAAGTTGTTCCACTGATTAATTGTTCTAAAATTTTGTTGTAAAAGATCTCTCAGAAAACCAAACATTGTTAATCCCGGATGTTCCAGGAATTTACATTATTTCACGATTCCATAACCCTTCCAAGTAGAGGTCAAAGCTAAAAACCATGCTGAACATTTCCTGCCCAGAACCAGCCCTTCTTCTGGACAATATTTGAAAGTTTGAGATTTCAGTAAGAGGCTGACTGCCCTCTTTCGGTGGGAAATAGTCATCGGCTCTTCCGCAGTTTAAAAAAGCAGTTTAAAAAAACCCAGGAGAAAAATAAGAGAAAAGGGAAGGTCAGCATAATGTTATTGGTATGTAGGAAGAAATATCCTTCTGGGTTCTGCTCCAAGTAGGGAAAGAGACACTGGAAATATGGAGACTGCTTGGAAAGATGGTTTAATGGTGGACAGGATCACATGGTTTGAGTTCCTGAACAGAAAAAGGGTCGAGATACAGCGAGTCCCCGGGTTTTATGCTCTCTCTGGCTTTGAACTTCCTGGGACCCAGAAAGAGTATCCTGATTGGTTGTCAGACTCCCAAAGGGTGGGGGTCTTAGCTAGCCTGCTGGCTGATGTAATCTTCCAGGTGCCATGTGGTGAGTTTCTGTCCAAGATGGGTCCCATTGTCTTGCAGATGAGGTCCATTGACAAAGATTGAGTTTCTTTCTCTGGCCCATTAACAAAAGGGTGGGGGCAGGAAGGTGGGAGCTGCTTTGTCTTTAAAACATGCTTCTCCATTTCTCATCCAGGGAAACATAATGTTCAGCCTTTTTAATATTTCCTAAAATATTTCATTCTTCCAGGAAAGGGGTGGGTGCTAACTTCCTACAGGCACAAGGGATAATTGTAAAGATGCAGCTCCTCATGGATAAAAGGTAGCAAAATATTCTATTTTATTCAGATAAGTAAGAATAAATTTCATGAAAGATCAACAGACCAAATTGTGGAATTCCCTGCACAAATATTTCCTCAGCCTTGAAGATATTTTCTATGGATTTCTTACTTTTTCCTTGCTTTCTCTCTTTGGAAAGACAAAATAAATGAAAGCCATGGCAAAAAAAATATATCATAAAACCCAGCCCAATCAGAACATCTGCTTTGTTTAGTGATGGAAATTCTGGTCCCCAATTTTGGTGGTAGATCAAGGACTATTTAAACTTGTGTTAGAAGGTTTTTATTCCTTTGTCCACTGCTCTAGACTGCTTTAAGCAGAAGAGTTATAAGAGCAGTACAGAGAATGCTTAATTTATGACCATAATTGAGCCCTAGATTACTGTTGCTAAGTGAGACAGTGGTTGTGAGTTTTGCCCCATGTTACCACCAGGGGTGAAATCCAGTAAGTTCTAACAGGTTCTGGAGAACTGGTAGCGGAAATTTTGAGCAATTTGGAAAACCGGCAAATACCATCTCTGGCTGGCCCAGAGTGGGGAGGGAATGGAGATTTTGAAATATCTTTCCCCAGGAGTGGGGAGGGAATGGGGATTTTGCAGTATCCTTCCCCTGCCACGCCCACCGAGCCACACCATTCCCACCAAGCCACACCCACAGAACCGGTAGTAAAAAAAAATGGATTTCACCCCTGGTTACGATCTGTCTTGCCATAGCTGTTAAGTGTTGAATCACTGCAGTTGTTAAGTTAGTAACAACATGGTTGTTAAATGAATCTGACTCCCCCAATTGACTTTGCTTGTCAGATGGTGCCAAAAGGTGATCGATCACGTGACTCCAGGACACTGCGACCGTCATAAATATGAGTCCGTTGACAAGTGTCTGAATTTTGATCCCGAGACCATGGGGATGCTTCAACGGTTGTAAGGATGGAAGAAACGGTCATATAAGTCACTTTTTTCTGTGCTGTTGTAACTTCGGATGGTCACTAAACGAATGGCTCTAAGTTGAGAGCTACCTTTAGTCATAACATATCTTTTCAGACAAACATTGTCTAATCTCTTCTTGAAAACGTCCGGTGTTGGAGCATTCGCAACTTCTGGAGACAAGTTGTTCCACTGATTAATTGTTCTCACTGTCAGGAAATTTCTCCTCAGTTCTAGGTCGCTTCTCTCCTTGATTAGTTTCCATCCATTGCTTCTTGTCCTGCCCTCAGGTGCTTTGGAAAATAGTTTGACTCCCTCTTCTTTGTGGCAAACCCTTAGACCCATGATAGTGAACCTATGGCATACGTGCCACATGTGGCACCCGGAGCCATATCTGCAGGCATGTGAGCCATTGCCCTAGCTTAGCTCCAGTCAGATTGATTTTTGCCTGCCTCTCCCCTCCCAGGAGTTTCCATGCAGCCCGTTTTGGATGCCAGGTAAGTACAGGGCTCACATGGAGGCTCTGGGAGGGCGTTTTTGGCCTCGGGGGGGGATTTTTGCCCTCCCCAGGCTCCAAGAAAGCCTCTGGAGCCTGGGGAGGGCGAAAAACAGGCCTTCCAGGCCCACCGGAAGTCGAGAAATGAGCCGTTTCCGACCTCTGGAAGCTTCAGGGAGGCCTGCTAGGCCCAAAATGGAGAGCGAAGGGGCATTGAATTACACGTGTGGGCATGTGTGTGCCTTTTTAATATTTCCCAAAATACTTCATTCCTCTAGGAAAGGGGTGGCTGCTAACTTCCTACAGAAGCATGTGCGCTACACACACGTGCTCGGTTCGCTCGCTCACGTGCATGCACACACCTTCTGCGCATGTGTGAAACCTTCTGCCCATGCGCAGAAGGTAAAAAACCATTACTTCCTGGTTTTAACCAGGAAGTAATGAAACCCGGGCTGCGATCGCTACTGGATCGCCGAACCACGGGGAAAAATTGCTACTGGATCAGGTGATCCAATCCGATCCAGGAGCATTTCATCCTTGGTTGAATCACTTTAAACCACCTTTAATGCGCTCTATGGCTTAGGACCTGGTTATCTATGGGACCGCCTACTACCACCAATAGCCTCCCACCGGCCAGTACGCTCTCATAGAGAGGGACTCCTCCGGGTGCCGTCAGCCAAACAGTGTCGACTGGCAGCCCCTAGGGGGAGGGCCTTCTCTGTGGGGGCACCTACCATCTGGAATGAGCTCCCCCCGGAGATACGGAGGATCCCGGATCTGCGCACCTTCCGCCGCGCTGTGAAGACCTTTTTATTCCATCAGGCGGGCTTGGCCTAATCTCTTCCCTTTTTTAAATATGTAAATTTTAATCTGTTTTTAAATTATTGGGGTGTTTTAATCTGTCTGGGCCAAAATGATTTAATTTGATTTTATCTGGTTTTTAAATTTTTTGTATCTATGTATTTTATTGTTGGCTGTTCACCGCCCTGAGTCCTTCGGGAGTAGGGCGGTATACAAATCAAATAAACTAACTAAACTAACTAACTAACTAAGTATATTAATAATTTAGTAACTTTCAAGATCCTCCCACTCCCCAGCATTGTAATCTTGGTCTGTTTTTTTCTTCCTGCTTACCTCCTTGGCTTTATTTTTTTTTTTCTTCCTGTTGTTCTTGTTGTTACTCTAATCAGGGAAGTGCTTCACGCTTTCCGTTTTGCAGTCAGTTTGGTTTAAGTAGTATATGCCTAACAAAAGGGTGAGTCTGATTTCCCCCCCCCCTCCCTATTTCTAAGATTGGCATTAAAAACTGTGCCACCAGGTGGCGCTGCTGGTCTCTGTAATTTCATGCCAATTTTGAATCTGGCATTTACAGAATACAGAATAGCAGAGTTTGAAGGGACCTTGGAGGTCTTCTACAAGGAGCTTTGGTGGTGCAGCAGACTAAAATCCTACTGTTAAAAAGTAGCACTTAGCTGCCAGCTGCCAGCAATTACTGCGAGTTCAATTCTCACCAGGCTCAAGGTTGACTCAGCCTTCCATCCTTTCGAGGTAGGTAAAATGAGGACCCGGATTGTGGGGGCAATAAGCTGACTTTGTATAAAAAAGAACACCGTTTAGAGGGGGTGTCCAAAAAGCCCTACTAAGCAGGTATATACAAAAGTATGAAGGCTATTGCTTAATGCATTGTAAGCCGCCCTGAGTCTCCGGAGAAGGGCAGCATATAAATCAAACAAACAAATAAACAAATAAACAAACAAATAAATAAATAAATAAATAAATAAATAAATAAATAAATAAATAAATAAATAAACAAATAAACCTCCTGCTCAAGCAGAAGATCTTATACCATTCCAGACAAATGTCTGTCCAATCCCTTCTTCGTTGTGGGTACTCTTCTGATGGAGTACCCACAACTTCTGAAGGCAAATTGTTCCACTTATTAATTGTTCTAACTCTCAGGAAATTTCTCCTTAGTTCTAGGTTGCTTCTCTCCTTGATTAGTTTCCACCCATTGCTTCTTCTCCTGCCCTCAGGTGCTTTGGAGAATAGCTTGACTCCCTCTTCTTTGTGGCAGCCCCTGAGATATTGGAACACTGCTATCATGTCTCCCCTGCTCCTTCTTTTCATTAAACTAGACATACCCAGTTCCTGCAACCGTTCTTCATATCTTTTAGCCTCCAGTCCCCAATCATCTTTGTTGCTCTTCTCTGCACTTTTTCCAGAGTCTCTACATTTTTTAAAATGAGCCGAGGTGGCGCAGTGGTTAGAGTGCAGTACTGCAGCTACTTCAGCTGACTGCTAGTTCAGCAGATCAGCGGATCAAATCTCACCGGCTCAAGGTTGACTCAGCCTTTCATCCTTCTGAGGTGGGTAAAATGAGGACCCAAATTGTTGGGGGCAATAGGCTGACTCTGTAAACCGCTTAGAGATGGCTATAAAGCACTGTAAAGCGGTATATAAGTCTACGTGCTAGTGCTATGGCTACTGAGGCTTTATAAAGCGGTACTAGTACTTTCCTTGGCCAAATCCTTCATGGACAAGCTCTACTTTTCTTGGCAACATGGAAACGGCTTGCCCTATTCTCTCTCTCTCTTTTTTTTTAATTGATTTATATGCCGCCCTTCTCCGGAGACTCAGGGCGGCTTACAATGTGCTCAGCAATAGCCTTCATCCTTTTGTATATTTATACAAAGTCAGCTTATTGCCCCCACAAACTGGGTCCTCAATTTACCTACCTTAGAAAGGATGGAAGGCTGAGTCAACCTTGAGCCTTGGCGAGATTCGAACCTGCAGTAATTGCAGGCAGCTGGTCTTAATAACCAGCTTAATAACAGGGTGCCTTAGACCACTGTACTATCAAGGCTCTTTCTGTATGTTTTCCCTTTTTATGGCCCGATCTGTCTTACCAACCTGAGGCCTCCTAGTAGCCTCCCCTTAGTAAACCAGATTCAAGACACTGAAGGTTTTTGAGGTCAACCCAAACTGCCACTTAGCTAGGCAGAGTCAATAGAGTAAAGCAGTGGTGAAATGTAAAATTTGTTACTACTGGTTTTGTGGGTGTGGCTTGGTGGGTAATGTGACTGGGTGGGCATGGCAACTTTTTTTTTTAACTTTTAAAACCATTTTTTCTACAACCTCTTCAGCTGAAAAAATGCTTTTAAAAGTAAAAAAAAAAAAACCCTCTGATGATCGCGCGGCTCAGCTGGGATCGTCAGAGGCTTTTAAAAGCATGTTTTCTACAACCTCTGTAGAAAAAATACTTTTAAAAATAAAAAAAAAAGCCTCTGATGATCGCGCGGCTCAGCTGGGATCGTCAGAGGCTTTTAAAAGCATGTTTTCTACAACCTCTTTAGCTGAAGAGGTTGTAGAAAAAATGCTTTTAAAAGCCTCTGACGATCCCAGCTGAGCCGCGCAATCGTCAGAGGCTTTTTTTTTTACTTTTAAAAACATTTTTTCAGCTGAAGAGGTTGTAGAAAAAATGCTTTTAAAAATAATAATAATAAAGCCTCTGATGATTGCGCGGCTCAGCTGCGCATTGGGGGGGGCAGGAATTTTTGCTACCGGTTCTCCGAACCACCCACCTCCATCGCTACCGGATCAGGCGATCCGGTCTGAACCGGGAGCATTTCACCCCTGCCCTAAAGGAGTGGTTTCCAACATTTCTGGACCGGCGGACGGCAGCGGTGGTATGGTGATGGGACGAAGCGACGGTTGTGACCAAGGATAAGGGCAAGGATGAAAATGAGACTGGTATTTTGCGGTTTAAAACCTATTTATAATCCCCAGCCAGAGACTAAATGGCCACATTCACAGAACAAGCTGGTGTGGCTTTGCAATAAACCGAGCTATAAACTAACCCGAATGGCAGCGTTTACACAACGTGGTTAGCCACAAAACCAAACAGCCGAGCCAAACAATCAATCAAGATTGACAGCAGCTGTGTTTGAAATACGGGATGAAAGCAACTGTCAGATTAACTACGATTTAGTTGCACATGTCCGGACATTGCCCCGTGGATATTTCTTTTGAGCTGATTTTTAAAAGATTCTTTCTTTGGAAGTTAATCAATAGGCATTTAACAGCTTTGTAAATAACGAGTTTGGGACTAATCAGGCTGAATAGAAAGCTTCGGGCAAGCTTTAAAAGGTAAACAAGCGTTAAGTTATTGTTTAACAAGGTTGTCAATAATGGCAATTAAGCAATTAAGCCAAGTGTCAGTTCTGTGAAAGTTTGGCTGAAGATTAGTATTTTCCCTTTCCCACTCCCTGTTAAAAAGCTCTGTTTCTTGTTATTGAAAGATGCTTTCAATCATCATCATTTAACAACCCATAATCCCTTGCGGGGTGGAGTCTGGGCCACTGAATGGAGCTAGCGGAGCGTTTAATGGAGTGGTGAAATACAATTTTTTTTTTACTACCAGTTTTGTGGATGTGGCTTGGTGGGCGTGGTGCTTTGCTTGGTGGGCATAGCAGGGGAAGGATACTGCAAAATCTCCATTCCCACCCCACTCCAGGGAAAGGATACTGCAAAATCTCCATTCTCACCCCACTCCAGGGGAAGGATATCTGCAAAATCTCCATTCCCTCCCCATCCAGGGGAAGGATACTGCAAAATCTCCATTCCCTCCCCATTCCAGGGGAAGGATATTGCAAAATCTCCATTCCCACCCCACTCCAGGGAAGGATATTACAAAATCTCCATTCCCACCCCACTCCAGGGAAGGATATTGCAAAATCTCCATTCCCATCCCACTCTGGGGCCAGTCAGAGGTGGTATTTGCCGGTTCTCCGAACTGCTCAAAATTTCCGCTACCAGTTCTCCAGAACCTGTCAGAACCTGCTGGATTTCACCCCTGGTTTAATGGCCGGATGCCTTCCTGTGGCCAATGCAGAGCTTTGTTCAGCAGATATGTGCCCAGAGAGAGAAATATCTGCCTCTACCTAGGATCGAACTCACAGCCTCCTGGTTGTGAGGCGAGAGTTCCACCTCTATCTAAATATTGACAGACCCCTCACATCCTGAACATAAACTGTTTCAACTCCTAGCTTCAAAACGACGCTATAGAGCACTGCACACCAGAACAACTAGACACAAGGACAGTTTTTTCCCGAATGCCATCACTCTGCTAAACAAATAATTCCCTCAAGACTGTCAAACTATTACTAAGTCTGCATTACTATTAATCTTCTCATTGTTCCCACCACCCATCTCCTTCCACTTATGACTGTATGACTGTAACTTTGTTGCTTGTGTCCTTACGATTTATATTGATATTGATTGTTTCCTGATTGCTTATTTGTACCCTATGACTATCATTAAGTGTTGTACCTTATGATTCTTGATGAATGTATATTTTCTTTTATGTACACTGAGAGCATATGCACCAAGACAAATTCCTTGTGTGTCCAATCACACTTGGCCAATAAAGAATAGAATTCTATTCTATTCTATTCTATTCTATTCTATTCTATTCTATTCTATTCTATTCTATTCTATCTATTCTATTCTATTCTATTTTCTATTCCAGGCGACCGCACCACTCTACCGAAAGATGCTTTCAATGTTGGTGAGAAATTGCCACAAAAATAGCTGTGCTACTGTAGGAAGTTAGCACCCACCCTCTCCTGGAAGAGTGAAATATTTTAGGAAATATGAAAAAGGCAGAATATTATATTTCCCTGGGATAAGCATGTTTTGAAGCAGCTCCCATCTTCCTGCCCCCACCCTTTGTCAATGGGCCATTAAGGCCTGGGCCAGTCTATTCTACATAACAAAGATCTACCTCCTTCAGGCAGAGCCATAGTAGGAATTGCCAAAGATCCAACAAGGATTAGCCCTCTACACAATAGCAGCAGAAACTCACCACATGTGACCTGGGAAGCACATGTGACCATCAGCCAGCAAGGCCCCCACCCCCTGAGTCTGACAACCAATCAGGGTACTCTTTTGGGGCCCCAAGAAATGCAGAGCCAGAAGAGCATAAAAACCCGAGGATTTTCTGTATCTTCCCCTTTTCTGTTCAGGAACTCAAGCCATGTGATCCTGTCCACCATTAAACCATCTTTCCAAGCAAGTCTCCATGTTTCCAGTGTCTGTTTCCCCACTTGGAGCAGAACCCAGAAGGATGTTTCTTCCAACACTACGTTGCAGGAATAATCAAGGCATACCAATTGCACAGCATTTGCCAAAAATGTTACCAAATCCAGAGCCAGCTTTCACTTGGTAGCTGGAACAAATATTTGGAAAAGTGGCACACAATTCATCCATTCAAGGCTATTGTCTTTAGGCTGCCAAATCCACATGTCCAGCAGATGGCAGCAAAGGATTAGCAATTCCTTGAAAAAAATCTCTGCTGCCTCAAGAGGTCATCTTCGACTACTCAAGTAGGAGTAATCCATGACTTGCAACCTGTCATTTCGTGAACATTCAAAGTTAGAACAGCACAGGAAAAAGTGGCCTGTGACCGTTTTTCACACTTATGACCATTGCAGCATCCCCATGGTCATGTGCTTAAAATTAAGACGCTTGGCAACTGGCAAAGTTAATGGGGAAGCAGGATTCATTTAACAATGGTGTTAATAAAGTTAATGACTGCAGTGAGTCACTTAACAACTGTGGCAAGAAAGGTAGTAAAAATGAGGCAAAAATCAATATTTGTTTTGCTTAGCCACAGAAATGTTGGGCTCAGTCGGGGTCGTAAGTTGAGGACTGCCTTTAGAATGTTCACAGAGGCACAGAAGGACCCCCCAAATCCTTCATTGTTGCAGTGGTGTGAGCTATATTTGTTCTGCTAATTGAATTTCCAACCCTCTGAGTAAAATTCCACTGAGATCCAGTGCCCAGTTGCCTTAAGGACCTGTTCAAAACCATGCTATTCCATATTACAAAAGTCCTCGACTTGTGAGCACAATTGGATCCAGAATGTGCCTTTTAAGCAAAATGGTTGTTAAGTGAGTCATGCCCAACTTTTTTTTTTGCAATCGTTGTTGTTAAGCAAACCATTGCAGCCGTTAGGTGAATTAGGCGGTCGTTAAACGAATCTGACTCCCTCCCCCCCCTTGACTTGGCTTGTTGGAAGACAGCTGAGAAGTTTGCAAATGACAATCCACTGATCCTGGGATGAGGCAACCATCGTACGCACACGCCATGGTCACTAAACAAATGGTTGTAAGGCAAGGATATCCTGTAATAGATTGACTAGATGCTTCTTATGAAGATAGGCAACCAACCTCTGCAGTGGCCTAGAGGTGGAGCTCTTGCCTCACAATCAGGAGGTTGTGAGTTCGATCCTAGGTAGAGACAGATGTAGGGTCTCCTGCTTGGGCCAGGGGTTGGACTAGATGACCTGCAAGGTCCCTTCCAACTCTATTAATCTGTTCATCCACTGACATGTAAATATCATGAAGAACGGTTGCAGGAACTGGGTATGTCTAGTTTAATGAAGAGAAGGACTAGGGGAGACATGATGGCAGTCTTCCAATATCTCAGGGGCTGCCACAAAGAAGAGAGAGTCAAACTATTTTTCAAAGCACCTGAGGATAGAACAAGAAGCAATGGAGGGAAACTAATCAAGGAGAGAAGCTGCTTAGAACTAAGGAGAAATTTCCTGACAGAACAATTAATCAGTGGAACTGCTTGTCTCCAGAAGTTGTGGGTGCTTCATCACTAGAGGTTTTTAAGACATAGGGACTCCTGTTTGAGCATTGGGTTGGACTAGAAGACCTCCAAGGTCCCTTCCAACTCTGTTATTCTGTTATTCTATGTTCTGCTCTATGTTCTATGAATCCTATCTTCCTGTAAAGTTAGAATGAATTTGAGACCACTTACTGAACAAATAAGAGACGCGGTGGCTAAGATGCTGAGCTTGTCGATCGAAAGGTCGGCAGTTCAGCGGTTCGAATCCCTAGTGCCGCGTAACAGGGTGAGTTCCCATTACTTGTCCCAGCTTCTGCCAACCTAGCAGTTCAAAAGCAGGTAAAAAATGCAAGTAGAAAAACAAGGACCACCTTTGATGGGAAGGTAACAGCGTTCTGTGCGCCTTTGGCGTTTAGTCATGCCGGCCACATGACCATGGAGACGTCTTCGGACAGCGCTGGCTCTTTGGCTTTGAAATGGAGATGAACACCGCTCTCTAGAGTCGGGAACGTCTAGCACATATGTGCGAGGGGAACCTTTACCTTTATCTTAACTGAACAAATACAACAAAGGACCCACAGCCAAATTTTTGAGAGATACAATGGATCAAATCCAATTTAGCCCCTTGGAAAAATCAAATCATGTTTCCATCTGCCTCTCAAGATTAATTCAAGTTTGAGTTAAGGAAAAGAGACTGGGTTGCTTCTTCGATAACTAATCAAATTAACCATATATTGAGTGGAAATATTTCTCTCTGGCCCCATAGGAAAGCATTGCATATTCCAGACGTGAGTTTGTAATAAAAACTTTTTTTGGAATCGATTCTTCCACTGTCTGTAAGACCGTTTCATCAGCAATCAATAACAGGGACTCTGTAATTGAATAATGATTGATTTAGCTGGCTAGAAATGCATTTGGTTAATACTGGCTTTCTGAACTGCAAAGTAGGGCAAATAATCCAATGTTACTTGGGGTTAAATTAATAAAATTATAAAGAAGCATTGCAACCTCTGTTGCAATGCTTCATATACACATGCTCACACGTGCCAATCTTCATATACACATGCTCACACGTGCCAAGAAAGCAGCTCAACCGTAATGATACATAGATTGATAGTTGATAGATAGATAGATAGATGGTAGATAGATGAAAGATAGATAGATAAATGATAGAGAAGAGAGAGAGAGAGAAAGTGAGAGACATATCAAATAGAGATAGATAGATAGATGATAAGATAGATAGATAGACAGATAAGAGAAAGAGATTAACTAGTGATAGATAGATACCTGTTTCCCCCAAAATAAGACATCCCCTGATAATAAGCCCAATTGGGCTTTTGAGCGCATGGCAATAAGGCCAAACGCTTATTTCAGGGTTCAAAAAAATATAAAACAGGGTCTTATTTTCGGGGAAACAAGGTAGGTAGGTAGGTAGATAGGTAGATATAAGATAGAGAGAGAGAGAGAGAGAGAAGAGAGAGGAAGAGAGAGAAAGAGAGAGAGAGAAAGAGAGAGAAGAGAGAGAAAGAGAGAGAGAGAAATAGAGCTAGATAGATGATAGACAGATTTTTAAAACATTGAGAATTTCTAGCGAGATTTAAATAAATCTTAACTAAAACCAACCTTTTGCCTTGTCACAATTTTTCTTACCCATCTGTCTCTCTTATGAAGAGTAGTCAATCACCATTTTCCATTTCTTGTTCCTAGAAGTTTTTAGTTCCCAATGGGAATTTTGAATACGGATTTTCCCTCCCTTACTCCAAAGAAGCCTTCGTCTTTTAAACTTCCTGTCTGACTACTCTTAAGTCTGTCATTTAAAATGGGGTGGACAAGAGCAGACATCATGCTAAAGTTTGATGCGCAGTGAAGTAAGAAATGTGATAAACATTCAGAAGAGGCCCAGATAGACTTTCCTAAATCACAGGAGTATAAGGGAGGAGAGAGACGATCCAGCACAATCAGACTTGTAAAATTCTCTACAGCCAACTAATTAGTCCAGCTAATTTTTCTGAATTACTGTGGCATTGATTCCTGATCTGGTTTATCCACTGGGGCTAGGGTTGCCAAGTCTGCTTCCAAAAAATAGCAGACAAGTGCGGAGGGGGGTTAAGTAGTAATTTTTTAAAAAAAAAATACAAATTAAATTATATATTTTCTTACAAACATTTTAACAGGGAGTCTTTAACAATGAAAAACGAATTGATTCACTTGTTGCTGGAAGCTATTTTCTCCTTATCTAAATGATTTTTGCGCTTGCATGCAGTGTGACAGCTTTTATACCATTATAATTCAATTGTGAAACGATTTCTGACGCAATTTACAGTAGGCCGTCGTATTTGTTCTGTCGGTTTCGTTGTTGGTAATCCATGCAAAAGTAGCTTCCCAGTCTTTGGTGTATTTGCACACTCCTCTCTTTCGTTTTCAAGAATTCAAAATCTCGCCGCTGTCACTCTCATCACTCGACGCCATTTTAGGTCAGTCGACACAAGCTACAATACATTTTAAAAATGTGAACTGACTGTACATAATTTTATATACATTTTATTTTAATCTCATCATTAATTTTTTCGGAGAATCGAGTTCAATGGATATTCGATCTTTGTCTCATTCTAACTTGTGAAAAAAAAAGACAAAACGCGATTCTCCTATCCTTATTCTCTTAGACTGTACAGCTTTAGATTACGTACCATTTCATCATAAAGCTTTTGAATAAAAAAAATGTCCACTATTTTGTGAAAAAAATTAGTGAATATAATGTGAAAAAAGCGGACTGTCCGCTCAAATAGTTGGCACCTGGCAAGCCTAAGACAGCAGTCTTATAAATTTGATTGTGCTGGATGTCTTCTCTTTTATACTTCAGTGAATTAAGAAGGTGCCTACCTTTTCAGCTTTCAAATGTTATCTCATTGCTCTGGACTTAAAAAAATCTTTCAGCCAGGGGTGAAATTCAAAAATTTTTCCCTACTGGTTCTGTGGGCGTGGCTTGGTGGGCGTGGCAGGAAAAGGATACTGCAAAATCTCCATTCCTTCCCCACTTCTGGGGCAGGGGTGGGTTTCGAAACCCAGAGCCTCCCACTGCCACCGCTACCGGTTCGCCCGATCTGGGGCGAACCGGTAGCAACCCACCCCACTCCTGGGGGAAGGATATTGCAAAATCTCCATTCCCACCCCACTCTGGAGCCAGCCAGAGGTGGTATTTGCCAGTTATCCAAACTACTCAAAATTTCCACTACTGGTTCTGTCGGAACCTGCTGGATTTCACCTCTGGTTTCAGCCCTTTTTCCCAAAGTCAGGGGTTTCTTAACTTGGGTACTTTAAGATTTGAGGACTTCAATTCCCAGAATTCCCCAGCAAGCATGGCTGGCTGGAAAATTCTGGAAACTGAAGTCCACAAGTCCTAAAAGTTCCCAGGTTTGGAGACCCTTGACCTGGGTAACTGGTATATTTCTATAAGGTATCTTCTTTACTTTCTGCAGCCAGCAAATGTTATGTGGGCGGATTCATTGTGGCCTGCAATGAAGATTATAATCTTGTTGGGTTGCACCTGTGATTCTTCTACCTAGTCTAGCTGAGAGGCTGAGTGAAGCGCGATAAGATTTATTCCTGACCAAAGGTTTCAAAATTGACAGGCACTATAGTCAAGGTAAAGGTAAAGTTTCCCCTCGTACATATGTACTAGTCGTTCCCGACTCTAGGGAGCGGTGCTCATCTCCGTTTCAAAACCGAAGAGCCAGAGCTGTCTGAAGACATCTCCGTGGTCATGTGGCCGGCATGACTAAACGCCAAAGGTGCACGGAATGCTGTTATCTTCCCACCAAAGGTGGTCCCTATTTTTCTACTTGCATTTTTTACCCGATTTCGAACTGCTAGATTGGCAGAAGCTGGGACAAGTAACGGGAGCTCACCCTGTGGCGCGGCACTAGGGATTCGAACCGCTGAACTGCCGACCTTTTCGATCGACAAGCTCAATGTCTTAGCCACTCCTGCACACCGCGTCAGGGACTTACGTAGAATCCAGAATTAGGTTTCTACCAGTTTTCTGGTGAATTTTAGCTTCAAGGCAGTGGTGAAATCCAAATATTCTTACTACCGGTTCTGTGGGCATGGCTTGGTGGGCGTGGTGTGGCTTGGTGGGTGTGGCTTGGTGGGCGTGGCAGGGGAAGGACACTGCAAAATCTCCATTCCCACCCCCTCTCCAGGAGAAGGATACTGCAAAAATCTCCATTCCCACCCCACTCTGGGGCCAGCCAGAGGTGGTATTTGCCAGTTCTCCGAACTGCTCAAATTTTCTGCTACCAGTTCTCTAGAACCTGTCTGAACCTGCTGGAATTCACCCTGCTTCAAGGCTTTATGGTCACTGCCAGCTCAAAGAGATGTGAGGGACGTTGGTTGTCTCTTGGCAATATAGTTAGGATATGAAGCAAAGCTGCTGGATTTTTAGCAATTTGGGAGGAAATTTATCACTGGAGTTTTACCGTTTTGAAAAGAAAGCCGAGTTTGTTCTTAAGGCTCATTTCTCCCAATATTTGCTCTTGGGCGTAATCTTTCTTCCTGCCAAAGTTCTATTTGGTGAGCCTAGAAATCCGTTTTTTTAAAAAAAATATTTCATTACAGATGGCTTTGCTTTAGAAAGAAAACCATGAAAAGAACGCTTTGTTGAAGACTTTACGTTACAAAACACACAAATGGTGGTAGCCAACTTAGAAGAAAGGAATAGCTAGAAGGGAAAAATCACCAACCCAACTTGAGCTGATACAGAAGATTTTATGTCTGGTTGCAGTGAAAACAACAAACTCAACCTCTGGAATATTTCCACATAGCTGCCCCTTCCAGATAGATAGATAGATAGATAGATAGATATAGATAGATAGATAGATAGATAGATAGATAGATAGATAGATAGATAGATAGATAAATATATATACTATGTATATATGTATCTGTATCTATCTATCTATTTATCTATCTATCTATCTATCTATCTATCTATCTATCTATCTATCTATCTATCTATCATCTATCTATCACACACACCACTTTTATCAGGATTCTCTTTCAAATTGCTTAATGCCAGTGTAGGAAGAAATATCCTTCTGGGTTCAGCTCCAAGTGGGGAAAAAGACACTGGAAACATGGAGACTGCTTGGAAAGATGGTTTAATGGTGGACAGGATCACATGGCTTGAGTTCCTGAACAGAAAAGGGGCCGAGATGCTCTGAGTCCCTTAGTTTTATGCCCTCTCTGGCTTTGAACTTCCTGGGGCACAGGACGAGTATCCTGATTGGTTGTCAGACTCCCAGGGGGTGGTGGTCTTAGCTAGCCTTGCTGGCTGATGTAATCTTCCCAGGTGCCATGTGGTGAGTTTCTGTTGCTAGATGGGTCCTATTGTGTTGCAGATGATGATCCATTGACAAAGGTGGGAGGGAATTGAGTTTCTGCCTCTGGCCCATTGATAAAGGGTCGGGGGGGGCAAAAAGGTGGGAGCTGCTTTGTCTTTAAAACATGCCTCTCCATTTCTCATCCAGGGAAACATAATGTTCAGCCTTTTTAATATTTCCTAAAATATTTAATTCTTCTAGGAAAGGGGTGGGTGCTAATTTCCTACACCAGTATGCATAATTCTGTGCCCTGGGTAGCATTTATCTTCACACAACGGCCTCGTGAGGTAGTTTGCCCTGAGCAAAATGAGAATGTTGTACAAAACCGTCTTTTGTAGCCTGGTGGGAATTTGAATTCAGGACAAGTTCCCTGCAGTAGAACGTAGAATAACAGAGTTGGAAAGGACACTGGAGGTCTTCTAGTCCAACCCCCTTCTCAAGCAGGAGAACCCATACCATTCTAAATGGATGTCTGGTTTCTTCTTGCAAACCTCCAGTGATGAAGCACCCATATCTTTTGAAGGCAAGTCATTCCACTTGTTGATTTTCTCACCATTAGGAAAATTTCTCCTTAGTTCTAGGTTGCTTCTCTCCTTGATTAGCTTCCATCCACTGTTGTGGATTAATTAGACCAACACAACTTTTCTGGGTTAGTCAGAGACAGTATATTGCTCAATAGGTTCAAAGCTCGTTTGTACATGAAGCTGTGAACAAAGACAGAACCTAGTTACAATGGTTTTATACCCTTCTAAGACAAAGGATTCTGCTAACACAGCAATTTATGTGGTCATATACATTTGTTATATTTAATTGACATTTCCTAATTACTAAGTTTCATATTATTCTTGCCAAACAGTCATAATTCTTCTTGTAAATCACTGAAGCATAGATTCAAATTATCTCTTGTTGATATTACATGTGGTCATCCTTTGATCTGTTTTAACCTTCAAACTGTATATCACCAAATATTTCTATCTCTGACAACTGAGAGGCCCTTCTTCTGAATGTTTCTACTTCAAAGGAATTCTCTGCCTTTCAACTGGATAATTGGCTTCCCTTAAACAAGCTCATTTCCTTTCCTACAATACTATGAATAAAGAGGGCCCTTCAGTGATCATCCAGCTGGACCCGCTTACCTACATTACCACTGCTTCTTGTCCTGCCTTCAGGTGCTTTGGAGATAAAATTGACCCCTTCTTTTTTTGTGGCAGCCCCTCAAATATTGAAACACTGCTATAACGTCTCCCCTAGTCCTTCTTTTCAGTAGACTAGATTAGACAGAGAGAAGCAACATGAATGAAACGAAAGATGGATATAACGCCAATTTTAAAAAAGTTATGATAATTATTATAAACTATGATAAAAAAAATATAATACTTAATATTACATGTCATAACTGCCAGAATTGTGTATGTGCAAACTTAGAAAAATAATACTATACCATCAGAGGAAAGCGTGATAAGAGAAGTGCTAGAGTGCGCTGAGATGGATAGATTAACAAAAGAAATAAAAGATAAAGGAGAAACGGAATATTATTTGGTATGGAATGTATGGTATAACTGGTTAGAGGATAGGTGCAAAAGCTAAGAAAATATCAAAGAAGGAAGACTTAGGAGTTAGAAAATAGTAATAAATCTGTATAAATATATACGCAAAACATTTTATTTTTTATTTTATTTTATTTCCAATTTATATACCGCCCTTCTCCCTGAGAACTCAGGGCGGTGTACAGCCAAAATAAGAACATAAAATACAAATATTAAAAAACAGTTAAAAATATATATAAATTTGGCCCAGAAGTTAAGAAATCACAAACCGATTAAAACAATTTAAAAAATTTCTTCTCAAGCCAGCCCAGTTTGCTTGATGTTTATTTATGATTTATTTATTTAGTTTACATATGTTTATAAACATATGTTTATAAATTAGTATATTAATATACTAGTATGTATAAAGGATAATGGAACCACATGTATAGATATATAGATGTAAGGGGGGAAAATGGATATATAAAGCAGATGTATACCGACGTGGAAATGTTGCAAAGAGGAAAACTGTTAAAAACTATTAAAAACTGTTTAATAAAAATAAAAAAAAAAGTTTAGTGGAAAAATCTTGTCATTCGGTTAATTGTACTGAATCATTTTTCTAGAGGAATATTTTGTTATGCTTAAACCGAGCCAAGATGAGTGGCAAAATATCAATCAAAAAAGAAAAAAAAACGAGGGCAGGAACGTATTGTGTAATTTCATTTCACCTGTTTCGGTCTCCATTCTATTTCAAGTCTTTTGAAGTCAAAGGTTGCATATTTCTGTGGTTGCATAATGCAGGTGAGCGGTTCCTATTTCGGTGACGCAAGGTTTAATTTTCTATAAAGGAGCAAAGGTTCTTTGGGTTGGCTGTGATAAGAACAGCATGGCATATAGACAAGCAACAGAAAGTTGCAGAGTGCTCGATTTTATATCTCTTCCTAAAATGTATTTATTTATTAGATTTTTTTTATCCTTACCTTTATTACTTTATAACTCAAAGTATAACTCAAGGTGACAAAATAATTATTGCTATTATCATTATAAAGGAGTCATTATCTTTATGAGTATTGGCAGTTTGATCTTACAGTTCTGTTGTGGATAGGGTTTTATTTTTTTTTCATTTTGAAACAATTTTTATACCAAATTCTCTATACAGGAAGTCTTTGATTTAGGGTAAAAATTGGGACCAGAATTTCTTTTTTCTTTTTTAAAAATTTTATTTTTTAAAAAACAAAACATAAAAACAATTCCATCATCCATTAAAAATACAAACAGTGCATCAGTCGGTTAGAAATCTTTTGTGCGTCGTCCCACTATTCAAAATTTACTAATTATCTAATTTCTCATATTGTCAAACAAATCAACATCTTCATTTATCATTTATTTAACTATTGTTGCTTGAAAGAACTTATTTTCAAATATTATATTTATAGCATTCGTATTTCATATTTCATCTCCATGCTTTATTATCTAACCATTAATAAAATAAATCCCATACTTTATAATATTGTTTATCTTCTTTTTCTCTCATTTCAAATGTCAATTTACTGGGACCAGAATTTCTGTTGCAAAGCAAGGCAGTTGGGAAGTGAGTCTCGCCCAATTTTACAACCATTTGTTGTTAAGCGAATCACTGCATTTGTTAAGTGAGTCAGATGGTCATTAAGCGAATCCGACTTCCCCCATTGATTTTGCTTGTCGCAAACGGCAATCACACCTCAAGATGTGGCAACCTTTGTAAATACATGCTGGTTGCCAAACACTGAAAGTTTGATTATGTGACCATGCTACAACGGTTGTAAGTTTGAGGACCAGCTGTAATATATTTTTTTCAGTGCGGGTGTAACTTCCAGCAGCCGCTAAACATAATCACTGTAAGTCGAGGATTACCTGTGCTTTGTGGGGCTCCCACCAGGGGTGGGCTGCTGGGGGTTTGCAGGCGTTCGGGAGAAACTCTAGCTAAGATTCTGTGCAGTTCGGAGAACCTCCAAATCCCACTCCTGGCTGGCCCCACCCACCCTGCCCAACCCCTCCCAGGAGTCCCCACGCGGACCATTTTGGATGTAGGTAAGTGCAGGGCGTGCGCGGAGGCTTGGGGAGGGTGAAAAACGGGCCTACTGGAAGTTTGGGAAGGCCAGAAACAGGCCTGTTTCCAGCCTCCAGAGGGGCCTTTGGAGCATGGGGAGGCCATTTTCGGCCTCCCGGGAGTGTGAGGAAAACCTCCGGAGCCTAGGCAAAAACTCACACACACCCCGTCATGCAGGAAGCGGAGTAGGCCATGCCCACCATGGCCACACCCACCCAGCAACCAGGCAGAGAACCCCTTGCTAAAATTTTTGAAGCCCACCCGTGGCTCCCACAATACTAATGTGGAGATAACAACGGCAACAACAACAGTGTTGGAATTTGCGAATGGAAGTTGAAGGACTTTGGAAGACAAATTTAGCAATCAAAGCTCTGGAGGTCATGCTAAAGAGATTCACAAATATTTTGACATGTTCAATGCGCTGGGCTTAACACCAGTGATTTAGCAAAAACATGTTTTGCTTGGAGCTTTAGATATACTATGAAAACACTTCCACTGCTCCTTAGTTCAAACCTCAGAAAATACTTAAGAAAGTATCTTTTTTTTTTTAAATTTGATTTATATGCCGCCCTTCTCCGGAGACTCAGGGCGATACAATCTCCCTTCTCCGGAGACTCCGGAGATACAATGCGCTAAGCAATAGCCTTCATCCTTTTGTATATTTATACAAAATCAGCTTAGGTATCTAGTCTAAAGACGGGTATTCTTTGGATTGATAGACAATAATCATATCGTCAATAAGAAAAAATAGCAAAGTTGTCATTTAAAAGGTATTTGGGGTATTTGCAGGTCGAAATGATATCGAAATGGCATTTGAATCGGATCAATGAATGGCACTGGCAATCCAAAAAAGGAAAAGAGGCAAAGTGAGATCAAAGATACAAATTGTTCAGGTCAGTGTTTCTCAAACTTGGTCTCTTTAAGATGTGTGGACTTCAACTCCCAGAATCCCCCATTCAGCCATATGGTTTAACTATATGATGAATACTTAAGGCAGAGATCTTCAAACTTGGCAGCTTTAAGACTTGTGGACTTCAATTCCCAGAATTCTCCAGCCAGCTGGAGAAAGAATTCTGGGAATTGAAGTCCACAAGTCTTAAAGCTGCCAAGTCTGCCTTAAGGGAATTAGGTACATTCTAGCCCCATGATGGCGAACCTATGGCACGCGTGCCACAGGTGGCACATGGAGCCATGTCACCTGGCACACCAGCTCAGCCTCTCTAGGAGTCTCTGAGGCTGGGGACAACAAAAAATGTCACTTCCTGTCAACCAGAAGTTGGGAAACGGGCCGTTTCGGGCCTCCAAGGGGGTGAGGAAGGCTGTTTTTGCCCTCCCCAGATGCATAGAGAGGATCTGGAGCCAGGTGAGAAAGAAAAATGGGCCTACCGGGCCATTGTGTGCCAGGAGCAGGGGGTGGGGAGGGGGTGTCATGCATGCATGCGCAGGGTGGGGTGTATAGAATTATGGGTGTGGGCACGTGCACACTCACGAACCTCCCCCGCCCCCCCCTTCCTGGCACACGATGGCAAAAAGGTTAGCCATCACTGTTCTAGCCTATTGAAGACAAGGATTAGAAGGGACATGATAACTGTCTTCTAGTACTTGAAGGGCTCTCACAGAAATGAGGGAATTATAATAAGAATTATAATTCTTATAATTATAATAAGAATTATAATAATTCTTATTATTAATAAGAATTATTCTTATTCTCACAGAAATGAGGGAATTATTAATCATGTAATTAATACATAATACATAATAATGTTATGTATTAATGTATTATTAATACATATAAATATCTATTAATACATATTTATATAAATAAATATTTATTTATTGTATAAATATGTATTTATACAATAAATACATATTTATTGTATGTAATTGTATTATTACATACAAGAAATATGTCTATACTATTTCAGACAAGGGACTGTCCAGTCTCTTCTTAAAAACCTCCAATGATGAAGCACCCACAACTTCTGGAGGCAACTTTTATTCCACTGGTTAATTGTCCTCACTGTTAGGAAGTTTCTCCTTAATTCCAGGTTGCTTCTCTCCTTGATGAGTTTCCATCCATTGCTTCTTATCCTGCCTTCTGGTGCTTTGGAAAATAAGTTGATTAATGTCCTCTTTTTCGTGGCAACCCCTTAGATTTAGGAACACTGCTATCATGTCACCCCTAGTCCTTCTTTTCTCTAGACTGGCCAAACCCAAATCCTGCAACCGTTCTTCATATGTTTTAATCTCCAGGCCTTTAATCATTTTAGTTGTTCTTCTTTGCACTTCTTCCAAAGTCTCAACGTCTTTTTTGTAACGAGGTGACCAAAACTGGATGCAGGATTCCAGGTGGTTTGGGGAGTTGCATGTGATCCATGTTTGTTACCTCCACCCCCACCTCTGCCTTAAACCACTGAGGTGTTTTTTTTCCCCAGTCTTGGCCACTTTAAGACGTGTGGACTTCAACTCCCAGAATTCCCCAGCTTCGAACGGTCGCTAAACAAATGGTTTGAAGTCTAGGCAGGGGTGGGCTTCAAAAATTTTAGCAAGGGGTTCTCTGCCTGGTTGCTGGGTGGGCGTGGCCTAGTTGGCCTCCTGCACCACGGAGGGTTTTTTTTTGCCCTCCCTGGGCTCCGGAGTCTTTCCTTGAGCGACACCCCTTCTGCGTGAGCTGCACTGGCTCCCAGTGGTCTTCCAGGTGCGATTCAAGGTGTTGGTCACCACCTTTAAAGCGCTCCATGGCATGGGACCCAGGTACCTTCGAGACTGACTTCTGCCACCAATAGCCTTCCACCAGCCAGTTCGCTCCCACAGAGAGGGTCTCCTCAGGGTGCTATCGGCCAAGTTATATCGGCTGGCGACACCCAGGGGGAGGGCTTTCTCTGTGGGAGCCCCAGCCCTGTGGAATGAACTGCCCCTGGAAATGCGTAAGATCTCCAACCTCCGCGTATTTCGTTGTGCACTCAAGACCCTGTTGTTCTGCCAGGCTGGGCTATCAACATAACAATTTTAAATTGGGTTTTAAATTCCTGGGGTTTTAAATTGAGCCGAATTCATTTAATAATTTTAAACTATTTTAACTGATGTTGTCTTGTGTTTTTAATAGGCTGTACACTACCCTGAGTCCTTTGGAAGAAGGGCGGTATAGAAATAAAATTATTCTATTCTATTCTATTCCGGGAGGGTGAAAATGGCCTCCCAGGGCTCCCGAGGCCCTCTGGAGTCTGGAAACGGGCCCGTTTCCAAACTTCCGATCAGCTGGTTTTTCGCCCTCTCTGAGCCTCCGCGCACGTCCTGCACTTGCCTGCATCCAAAATGGGCCACGTGGGGACTCCTGAGAGGGGCGGGGTGGGTGGGGCAGGGCCAGACAGGAGTGGGATTTGGGGGTTCCCTAAACTGCACAGATCTTACCTAGAGGTTCTCCCGAACCCCCAACAACCCATCCCTGAGTCTAGGGCTACCTATAGCTCAGGACAAAACTGTCCTGGAGGGGTTTGTTTTGCTAACCCACTAGTCCTCACCAAACAACACGAACAATGTCAGGAAAATGATTTACTAACTTGCATGGCCACATTTTTGTCACTCGGGAGAAGGAACACGGTTCCTTTGTGTCTCAGCCCCAAATCAAGAAGAAGGAATGCTTTGATATGATTCAATCTATCAGCAACCATCGACTGCCAGGAGAAGGATTTGAGGCCGGAAGGTAGGAGCAGCTCACTCATGGGGAATAACTGTAGAATTGTTCTTTCTTTTCTGACATACGTGATTGCCAAAACAGATTCCCCATTCATAACGTCTTTTGATTTCTTCAATTTCTCTCTTGTGGGGGAATACAATGGCATTTTGCTATCTCATAGGAGAGTGCTCGGTTTCCAAAATGAAAAGCCAGCTCTTTTTCAGTACAGGATGAGCCGTTCAAAACTCATCTTTCATAAATCTGCACCGTAACCTTAAATGACCTCATATGTTTAGGTTCCTTTCTCCTAAATCCTGGAAGGATTATAAAGATGAGCAGTTCCTGAACACATGTATCTAAAATGCACGGGATTAATGACTCAGTTTTGTTTTTAGTTAATTCCTCAGTAAGTTCTTACATAAACTTCCTCCCTTTGCATGGGACATTCCATCTGGTTGTAACATGTGGCTACATGGATAATGTCATTCCATGGTTAAGTCGCTAGATGGCACTGTGTCTCAGTGCTGTCAGGCATTTCTTATGCAGTCTTATGCTCTTTTTCAAGACCATCGAAAATGTTTCCAATTACTTTCTTGACCAATGTGCCCCCTCAAAGGTCTGCACAATTCAGGTTCATCATGCTAAACATAACACTTTCACTTAGGTATGAAAGTTGGCTGGGTGATATTGGACCAATGGTCAGGAGACTGTGAGTTCTAGATGTGATTTAGGCATGAAAGCAAGCTGGATGACATTGGACCAGTCACCAGGACACTGTGAGTTCTAGTCCCGCCTTAGGCATGAAAACTGGCTGGGTGCCATTGGACCAATCACCAGGAGACTGTGAGTTCTAGTCCCACCTTAGCCAAGAAAGCCAGGTGGGTGACTTTGGGCCAATCACCAGGAGACTGTGAGTTCTAGTCCTGCCTTAGCCAAGAAAGCCAGCTGGGTGACTTTGGGCCAATTACCAGGAGACTGTGAGTTCTAGTCCTGCCTTAGCCAAGAAAGCCAGGTGGGTGACTTTGGGCCAATCACCAGGAGATGGTGAGTTCTAGTCCTGCCTTAGCCAAGAAAGCCAGCTGGGTGATTTTGGGCCAATCACCAAGAGACGGTGAGTTCTAATCCTGCCTTAGGTATGAAAGCCGGCTGGGTGACTTTGGACCAGTCACCTTAAGGGATGGTTATTGTTGTGGGGAAAATAGGAGGAGAAAGAATTATCTTCTGTGTTTGCTGCCTTGACTTATTTATAAAAATAATATCGGAAGAGAAAAGAAAAGAAAAAAAGAAAAAAAGAAGGAAGGAAGGAAGGAAGGAAGGAAGGAAGGAAGGAAGGAAGGAAGGAAGTCTTGAAAGAATGTGGATTTTCTTATTTTTCCAGCTTGCTGAATAAACTGGAATCTGAATTTCTGCTGGATTGGAGTGGGATAATCAGCCAAATGTGTTGCTGAGGACAATTTGGGGGAGTTTGATTGACACCAGGATCCCCACCAAATTTCTCAAAGGCTGTGAGAAAGCACATGTCCCCTCCCAAGCTGTTACTGAAGTCACAGCTGGAACATTTAGGCCAGCACAAAAACGGGAAGCCATCGGTGCCAGAGGCCCCATCTTCTCCTAGCTCTGCCTTTTTGGACAAAGGCAGCTCGGATGAAAGGAAAAATATGCTGCTCAGACAAAGCCTACTTAGGAGATGGGAAATATTCTTGAATTTAATGACTTTCAGGAACAGTCAAGCGGAAGGACCATGTTGGTGGCTCAATTTTCAATCTCCAGTCTAACATTTTCTGCCGGAAATTAAGACCATGTTGTTGTTAAATGTTTCCTCATGAAAGCTTTAAATATTATCTAATTTCCTTTGGGCCGAAATGGAAGTGACTCGGTGCCCAATCTTTCACCAAGTTAATTCTCCTTTGTTTAAAAGTGTGAATGTTAATATTGGTAGTGTAGAAAGTCAGCACCCACCCTTCTCCTAGAATGAAATATTTTGAGAAATATTTTACAAAGCCCTCTTAACTCTGCAAACACAGGAACTGGTCACCCAAGTACCAGCGTCACTCAAGATGATCTAATCTTCATTTTTTTTCTTCCAGCTTTCCCATCTTGATTTTCCCTAATTTTCATTTCAGTCCCATTCTTTGTAGCATGGAACTTAACTTTTAAAAGATATATTGGTGGCCATCAACTTTTTTTTTTGTTGAGCACATATTAGATAATATATATATAAGTATATATTGTATACTTATATTTATTGTATATAATTGTATATATTTAATTGTATTCATTATATAATGAATACAATTAAAGGGAATGTTAGGACAGGGACGGTAGGTACGCTGGTGCTCTTATGCACGCCCCTTACAGACCTCTTAGGAATGGGGTGAGGTCAACAGTAGACAGTTTAAGGTTAAAATTTTGGGGGGGTTGGGATGAGACCACAGAGTCAGGTAGTGCATTCCAGACATTGTCCACTCTGTTGCTGAAGTCGTATTTTCTGCAATCGAGTTTGGAGCGGTTTACCTTAAGTTTGTATCTATTATGTATTATATTGTGTATTGTTGTGGTTGAAGCTGAAGTAGTCATTGACAAGTAGGGCATTGTAGCAGATGATTTTATGAGCTAAGCTTAGGTCAGACCGAAGGCGGCGTAGTTCTAAGTTTTCTAAACCCAGAATTTCAAGTCTGGTGGCATAAAGTATTTTCTTACGAGCAGAGGAGAGGATGACTCTTCTCGTGAAATATTTTTGGACTCTCTCAATTGTATTAATGTCCGTTATACAGTGTGGATTCCAGGCAGACGAGCTGTATTCAAGAATTGGTCCAGCAAATGTTTTGTATGCTCTGGTTAGTGGTGTAATATTACCGGAGAAGAAGCTACGCAAGATTAGGTACACAACTCTTAATGCCTTTTTGGCGATGTTGTTACAGTGCGCTTTGGCACTTAGATCATTTGATATTTGAACTTCGTGAGAATGACCTTGATCAGGAAACGGTCTACGGAGATTCTCAATCCATCCAGATTATGGTTGTCCCAAAGGTGCTTTTTCAAAAGGCCACTGGACTTTCTTGGAAACATTTCACTTTTTATTCTTCTTCAGCTTCTTGGATGAGAAGCGAAACGTTTTCAAGGAAAAGAATCCCCAAGAAAGTCTAGTTGCTTTTTTGGAAAAGCACTTTTGGGAATTGGTCAGGCAAGGGGTAGTTGTGTCCACAAAAGGAATGGGAACATGGCAAACATCTCAGATAACTGTACAGGTAGACCTTGGCTTGCAACAGTTCATAAATCTTCTAAAATAAATTAAAAAAAAATAAACATTTAGTGACTGTTCCAAGTTACAATGGCCCTGAAAAAAGTGACTTATTATGACCATTTTTCACACAACCATTTCAGCATCCCCGCGGTCACGTGATCAAAATTCAGACGCTGGGCAAGTGACTCATATTTATGACGGTTGCGGTGTTCCAGGACCATGTTTTGGTGACCTTCTGACAAGCAAAGTCAATGGAAGAATCCAGATTCACTTAACGACCGTGTTACTAATTTTTTTTTAATTTTTTTTTTTAATTTGATTTATATGCTGCCCTTCTCCGGAGACTCAGGGCGGCTTACAATGCGTTAAGCAATAGCCTTCATCCTTTTTGTATGTTTATACAAAGTCAGCTTATTGCCCCCACAAACTGGGTCCTCATTTCACCTACCTTAGAAAGGATGGAAGGCTGAGTCAACCTTGAGCCTGGCGAGATTCGAACCTGCAGTAATTGCAGGCAGCTGGTCTTAATAACAGGGTGCTTTAGACCACTGTACTACCAAGGCTTCTATTTAATTTAATTTAATTTAAATACCTGCAGTGAATCACTTTAACAAGAAAGGTCGTAAAAACGGGGCAAAGCTCACTTATCAAATGTCTCGTTTAACGACGGAAATGGTGGGCTCCATTGCGGTCGTAAGACGAGGACTACCTGTATACGCAAAGGAAGTGGGGAAGAGATATACACTTGCAGCATTCTGTTAATGTAACCTTACAATACAGTGAGTCCTTTTGGATGTGCTTCTTGTTCTGAACTATCTCGCAAGGCTGATGCAACCCTGGGAGAAATTTCGTAAAGGCAATTTTCCAAGCATCCCCAGAAAAATTATCACGAGACGGTTCTGGCAACAGAAGGATATTTATTCTATTGAAATCACAGGCGATGCTATTGCTTCGGTACGAGGTCAACATGACTAGCTTACTCTGGATTTGCAGGCCGTCGTCATACCACGTCGACTTGGGCTTGAGATGAAATGAGAATTCACAGCATTGTTGCTACAATACACCTTAGCTCAGGGGTCTGCAACCTTAAACACTCAAAGAGCCATTTGGACCTGTTTCCCACCAAAAAGAAAACACCGGGAGCCACAAAACCCTTCCTGTGTCTCACTATTTCTTGGGCGGCCACAAAATTAGCCTTTGTAGTTGAATTAAATATTCTCTTTTCTTCTGAAACTTTTCTTTTCTTGGATTTATCCATGGTTGGCCTACCAGGGGTTGAAAAGTTCCATAAATTGCGTGCTGGTGGGTGTCGCACATTGGTGGTTGGGACACATATTTTGAGTGCCAGGGAGCCTCAGCAGAGGGGTGAAAGAGCCACACGTGGCTCCAGAGCTGCAGGTTGCTGACCTCTGCTTTAGCTGAAAGGATCCGACAGGTAAGGAGGGCATTGGGCCCCAGAAAGGGCTCTGTTTCTTATCACGCAGGGCAATTTCTGGGCTTCCTACCTTCCAGGGCTACTCACTGGAGTAAGAGAGCTGTGGCCGCATCCTCAAGATCCATAATGTCAGAACTGCCACCTCACATCCGTCATTCGGTACTAGACTGCCATGAACCCATGTGTGCAGGGGTGGGATTCAGCCGGTTCGGATCAGTTCGGGCAAACCGGATGTTAATTTTAATCTGGTTCGCCGAACCGGTTGTTCCAAGGACTGGATGACCCTGCCCACTCCACCCCGCGTCTCCCAGGAGTCTCCACGCAGCCCATTTTGGATGCCAGGTAAGTGCAGGGCGTGCACAGAGACTCGGGGAGGGCAAAAAATGGGCCTACCGGAAGAACCGGAAGTCCAGAAATGAGCCCATTTCCGGCCTCTGGAGGGGCTCTGGTGTCCTGGGGAGGCTGTTTTCATCCTCCTGGAGGCTCAAGGAAAGCCTCCAGAGCCTGGGGAGGGCAAAAACACCCACCCACCCCGCCGTGGTGCAGGAGGCTGAGTAGGCCATGCCCCCATGGCCACGCCCACTCAGCAACTGGGCAGCGAACTGGTTGCTGAAATTTTTCAATCCCACCCTTGCATATTTGTGTGTGTGAGAGACAGAGAGGGAGGGGGGAGGGGAAGTGCTTCGGGGGATAAGTTAAAGTTACACAGTGAAAGTGCTACTCCAAGATACCGTTTCAAGGTCGCCTTGGGATGAGAAGAACGCAACTGTGAGCCAGCCTCAGAGTGGCTATTAAACATATATATATATACAGTATATATACATATATTTGGAGATTGATTTGATGATGGGTTGGAGAAGCAATGGGAATTGCCTAACCCGGGAAAGGTTTTTTCACTTGGGGAATTGGCACGCAAATTTCACTTCTGGCTTTGCTTTACAAGTGGTCTTAAAATGTTCAAAGTTCAAAGTTACCACGGCACTGACTTATGACCTTTGCCTCATCCCGCCCCCATGATCATGTGATCAAGAGGCTTTAGAACGGCTGCAGAGTTCCCCGGTCCTGTAAACACCCTTTGCGATCTTTTGACAAAGCCAATGGGAAATCAAGATGCGTTTAACAACCGGGTTACTAACTTATCAACTGCGGTGCAGGGGCAGGGAAGGTCGTAAAATGGAGCAAAACTCATTTAACAAACATTGGATTTAAGAACACAAATTTTGGGCTTTAGTGAACTAAATGAACCGTCGTAAGTCGAAGACTACCTGTATCAACTATTTACTTCACTGGTTCCTTCGCTCTTTGGTAGGCTCCATGTACAACTGTGTACCTAGTTCTAAAGAGCTTATGTGAGCCTACATCTGGACAACCTCCAGATGTGTGGACTTCAACTCCAGGCACATCTGGAAAGTGCTCAGGTTGGGCTATCCTACCTTAATACAGGTAGCGTATCCTGTAGTAGACGTGGTAGAGGAAAAAGCAGGCCATCATATGCTTCAACTTGAAGCCTAGGAGGCAGGGGTGAAATCCAGCAGTTTCTGACAGGTTCTGGAGAACCGGTAGCAGAAATTTTGAGCAGTTTGGAGAACCGGTAGTGGAAATTTTGAGCAGTTCGGAGAACCGGCAAATACCACCTCTGGCTGGTCCCAGAGTGAGGTGGGAATGGAGATTTTTGCAATATCCTTCCTCCAGGAGTTGGGAGGGAATGGGGATTTTGCAGTATCCTTCCCCTGCCATGCCCACCAAGCCATGCCCACCAAGCCACGCCACGCCCACCAAGCCACACCCACAGAACCGGTAGTAAAAAAAATTTGGATTTCACCACTGCTAAGAGGTCAGAAAACGGCGGCGCCCAAGATTGCAACCCAGAAATTGTGACATATTGGGGTCCCCCATCATTTTTACACAACTGTTTTTCAGCAGCACAGAAACCGGGATGCTACAGGAAACAGAACACTGAATGCAATGGGGCCTTTTGTCAAATCCAGCAGGCCCGATATTTTTCAAGCTATCAACCAAGCAGAAAAAGTTTGCTACAGTCTCGCCAGCTATTCTGCAAAAAATAATGATCTGCGGTCTGCGTGCGGTGTTAAATACTTGCGACAATTGGAGATAGCGGGTTTATTACAAATTTGAACTGTCCGATACGTGGGGATATATACATTTATCCTTACAGAATTCCTTAATAGTCCTCTTGGGATCTTCTAGATTTTACCCAAGGGATTCTGACGAACGTGGCCAGTGCCACCTATACACGTCTTACACACAGATTGCCCGTTGACCTTCATTTATCTTGACACTCTCACTTTCACACGGGCTTTTATGAACTGCCTTTGAAGACTTCAATAAGCACGGTGAGTTCACGTCAAGGACATCCATCCCAAATGCCAACACAGAACAGTGGAGTTCCAAACACTTAATATTTCCTTAGCCTGCATGATAAATAGAATGGATTTCATTGGAATCTGTCTTTGGGCACATAATGTTCTTTAGATGTTCCTCTCACGCCACTATTCTTTCAGAAGTCCCAGTTTTCGTAGAGCCTCCCTCCGGGCTTCTTCTGTTGATCCACGGCCGGAAAATTGTACCGTGACACCTTTGGATTGGAGACCTGCAGATTTGGGTAATGAGCTCAATTTTCTCTGCATGTCAAGGATGAGGTCTTGTTGGGGTTGTCCAGAAATACTTGACCAGGCAGACTTGCCATCCACAAGATCAGCATCTAGCTTGACAGACATTGTTTTGTTCAGGGTGGGTAACAAATTGGGATTCCTTTTCATGATTTCATGGATGTTTTGATAACCATTTGGTGCGCCGCATCCTTGTTCAGGTCTCTCCTCCTTTGCGGAAAGGACGTGGAGAGGGTGGATGAGGTGGGCCCGAGCAAGAGTTTTCTCAACCAAGCTTAAACTACTCAAGGGTTCATGGCCCGTGGACTCAGAAGGTAAATCTCGTAAAGGCAAGCTTTGGCTGGGATCCAGAAACCCACGCTTCTTCAGTCTCTCTTCCAACTCATTCATTAGCAAGGCGGAAGCGTTGACGTTGGCCAACACTTGGGCCTTGCGCTCTTGAACGTTGACGGCTGCCTTGGAGATGATTTTGCTGAATTCCCGCTCGCTGGCGTTGGTGAAGCTGATGTTGCTCGGGAACCTCTGGGGTTTGGGAGCAGTTGGAGGTGGGGCACAAGTCTTGACCTGCTCCCAACTGCACAGGGTGGAGGAAGTGGAGAGGGTCCTCCTCTTGTTGGGGTTCCTTTCCTTTGGAGAGGGAAGCAAGGAAGAACTGCCTTCTGCCTTCTGCTCAGACAATTTCTCGGCAATCAGAAGCGGTGTGGGGATGGAGTGAAGGAGCTTCGGATGCAGTACAGCAGGCTGAACAGAATGTGTCTCATACACTGGCAACGGGGGTGGTGGAGGCAACGTTGGCTGAAGAGAAGCTGGATTAACATGGACATCTTCCTCTGATGGTTCAGCATCTTCCAGCTTTGGCTCATCTGGCTTCCAAGTTTCCTCTGATGCTAGGAAGAAAAAGAAAACAACCTATTGGTGTTGTGACCTAGGCCCAAGTAGTTATTACCAGACACAATCAGTCCTAAAGAAATAGATTTTATTAGAACAGCTGAGAATTACTTCATTCTCAGCTTAGTCCAAATTAATTCCAAAACAAGTCCTTCATAAAAAGTCCTTTGGCCTTATCACCAACCTTTGTCTTCTTTGGCAAAGCCCCACGAAGTTCAGGAACAAGAGATGCCAACAAGAAAGTAATGTAGCAATGTTGCTTTCCTACAAAGAGCCCAAGAGCCATTGCTGCTCTTTTAAGCCTTATGGGAGGGGCCAATCATCTCCTGGCCTTACTCCTGAGTCGTCCTTTTTACTTTAGCTGCTCTTGCCTTCTGGCAGCTCTGTGCATGCGTGCACTAGGAACAGGCTCCTCCTGTTCCTCTGCCTCTCTGCTGTCCGCCTCTGGAGGCTCCGGAGTCTGCGCATCGCTCCCAGATGGCCCTAATGACCGGCTAGCTGGGCGTGGCCATGGTGGGCATGGCTAGGGGGTGTGACAGGCAGCACTTGGCCTCCTGCACCCTCCTGGGAGCAAAAGCGGGCCGCCGGGAAGGGGGGAAACACCCCGCCCACCATTTTGTGCCTAGTAGGCCTCCCTACAGCCCAGTGGTGGGTTCCAACTGGTGTTACCACCGGTTCTCTTCATGCACATGCTTTGCGTGCGATCGCAACGCACGTGCTCGCTTCTCTCGCACGTACGCTGAACTTGCGCTCCGCGCAAGCACATTAGGTTTCTGCCCAGCTGAGGTGCGGCAATCCACTCTGCCGCGCCTATCAGCTGGGCTAAAAAACGAGAAATAAAAGTAAGTTTAATGTGGGGGCGGGCGGGAGGGCCCAGCTCCCAGTCAAAGGGAACCGGTTCGGTGATGTCACATCATCACTACTACCGGATCGCCCGAACCTGCCTGAACCGGGAGCAACCCACCACTGCTACAGCCTCCTGGGAGCGAAAACAGGATGTGGGAGGCCCTGCCGCACCTCCCCGCGCCCCTTTTTGACCCTAGTAGGCCTCCCTGCACTTACCTGGGAGGTAAAATGGGGCGCGTGGAGACAAAATGGGGCCGGGCCAGCCAGCAATTTAACTACCGGTTCGCCTGAACCAGCCTGAACCGGCTGAATCCCACCACTGGATGTTACCTAGTTTGAGTAATGAAAGTCTGCAAGAAAACAGCCAAGTTTCAAAATGCCCCAGGACCCCTCTAACTGGACAATCTTAGTCCTTGGAAGACAACCTCTTTAGTTCCCAGAACACAAATTCACACCTGTGCAAATAATTTCACTTTACCTGGTTCTGTGCTGTTCTCTGGTGCTGACGGGACCAATTCTATGAGCTCTTCAGACCCTGGATGGTCAGGTGTGTTTTCTTCCACCAGCTTTGGAGAATTGCAGAAGACCCCACTGTCATGCAAACCTTCTTCCTCCACATCATCATCCAAAGAATCAATAGTTTCTTCGAAAAACAGTAGGACATCCTTTTCTTCATGAGTTAGATCTTTCAGCCGTTCATCTTCGTCCTAAGATTTAACCACAAAGGCAAACTCAGGTTTTTGTATACGAGAAGGTACAGGGAGTCCTCGACTTACAACGGTTCATTTAGTGACCTTTCAAAGTTACAACAGCACCAGCAGTGGGTTTCACATTATGTTACTACTGGTTCGCCGTGCGCGCACACCAGGGGTGGGTTGCCCCTGGTTCAGACTGGTTCACAAGAACCGGTAGTAAAACCGGCAGGAGGCTCCGCTCACTGACCCGGATGTCATAGGTGATCTGCGCATGTGCAGAAGAGCGCGCAGGCGCAATGCGAACCAGTAGTAAAGGTAAGTAGAACCCACCCCTGGCGCATGCGCCTGGTTCACACACATCCCGGCCTTCCACGCATGTGCTTTGTTCATGCACATGCCTTTCGCGCATGCACCCAGCATCAAAAATGTGCCTAAATAGGATGGCATAGAGCCGGGGCGGGTGGGCAGGTCCACCTACGATTTCCGCTACCGGTTCGGGTGAATTGGTCTGAACCGGCTGAATACCACCTCTGAACAGCACTGGAAAAAAAGTGATTTATGCCTGTTTTTCACCTTTACGACCACTGCAGCATCCTCATGTCACATGATCAAAGTCTGAATGCTTGCCAATTGGTTCGTATTTATGACGGTTGCAGTGTCTCTGGGTCATGTGATCCCCTTTTGCAAACCTTGCAAAGTCAATGGGGAAGCCAGATTCACTTAACAACCGTGTTACCGACTTAAGAACTGCATTGATTCACTTTAAACAAACTGTGGTACAACGGGGCAACATTCACTGAACATGCGTTTCACTTCGCAACAGAAATTTTGGGCTCAGTTGTGGTCATTTAGGTTTAGGTTTTATTGAATTTGTATACCGCCCTACTCCCGAAGGACTCAGGGCGGTGAACAGGCCCAGGATAAAATACAGAAATACAGAAGTTAAAAACAATTTAAAACCAAATTAAATAATTTAGCCCACGACAATTTAAAATCCCAATAAATTTAAAACAAATTAAAACTCCAATTTAAAATTTAAAAGAAAGGGGAGAAAAAAAAATAGGCCAGGCCGGCTTGCTGGAATAAGAGGGTCTTTAGAGCACGGCGGAAGGGTTGCAGATCCGGGATCCTCCGGGATTGTAAGTCGTAAGTCGTAAGTCAAGGACCCCCTGTATACTTTTCCAATGAACTTTATAGATGAGAAGGTATACTTTTCCAATGATTTTCAAATCATTATTAATGAAAGCAACAGTTTTTAACCAAAAAAGCCAGAAATCAAAAATTACCAGAATAATAAAATAAAATGGTCAGGATAAGAACAGAAATACATGCAAATGTTAAGCACCCGTAGGCTATATTACACGAGGAGAAAACTATATATAGGTAGATTCTTCACACAGTGCGGATTTCATCCTTAGAGATGGCAATGTGCTCATCTTCTTGGATGACTTTAAAAAGGGAGCAGACAAATTTCATGGAAGGTGAACTCATCGAGGCGGTAGTAGTACCAATGCCAACTTGATACTTCTCAACACCGTTGGATTTTCACACAAGCCAGACTAGGCGAAAAGAAAGTTGATGATTCAACTTCTTAGGGAAGCCACCTGTGATCTTTGCACGTTGCGTGAACCGGGGCCGTCGTATTAAACCATTAACTGGGTTTTGTTCTTGAATGTAGTGTGTTATGCAAAATCAAATCAAGTGAAATGGAATTAAAGGGATGAGGAAATGCTAGTGGTGCTCATTTCTGTTAGGGTCTGGCTCAGGGGTGGGTTCTAAATTTTTTTTACTACCGGTTTTGTGGGCGTGGCTTATTTTGTGGGTGTGGCTTGGAGGTCATGTGACTAGGTGGGCGTGGCTAGCTGGGCAGAGTCATTTCTGGAAGGTCCTCGCACTTACGACCAAGTCCTCGCACTTACGACCCAACTCATTTGTTTGCTTTTAACACTGATCAGCTGTAGGGCAGCCCTTTGAAGGCCCGCGGCAAGAGTTTAAACGGTTTTTTTCCCCTCTAGTCATCAGCTGGGACTCTGGAGGCAGCAATAGATTGGGGGTGGGGCCAAATAAAAGGTAAGAATAATGTGCAGGGGGTGGGGGGGTGGGAGGATGGGGGGGAGAACCGGTTCGGTGACGTCATATCATCACTGCTACCGGCTCGGCCGAACCGGACCGAACCGGGAGGAACCCACCACTGGGCTGGCTCCATAAACCCAGAAAGACATATTGTGATTCTTCCAAGCTTTATTGTTCCTCACCCACAGACAGAATCTTGCCAAACTAAAGCATGCGTCCATTTGGGAGGAGCTCTCTTCACCCTCATTCTCTCACACAAACTACCTGACCTAGGCTTCCCCAAACCACAAAGCAGACTCCTTGTCCTGACAAAAACCTCTTTCTATTAAGTTACTGTGAATTCTTCTCATTCATATCCAGCAAAGACTTTCAAGGGTGAATTTACAGTCACAGACCTTATCTGGCTTGGGGAGCTGCCAGGCCGCTATCTTCAAAACTTGGCAGGATGTCTCAGAGTCAGGAACCAATTAAGCAAACTAATTGTCTCCTGCAAACTCCACTCCCCTTTCGCTCCTCTTTTATTCCCTCTGGGAGGGGCCATTTATCGTCCACCTGTGGCCTTACTCCCAAGTCGACCCTTGTTCTTTAGCTGTTTTCTTCCTCTGGCAACTCTGCGCATGCGCACCCTGGGAACAGGCTCCAGCTGTTCTTCTGCCCCACTGATGTCTGACTCCGAAGGCAGCTGATAACTGGCATGCGGCCCTGGCCTCCTCTCTGCCTCTGACACAGAGCCCTCATCAGAGCCTTCCCCAGACTCCAGGACTGGCCCATGTTCCTCCCCAACCTCCTCACTGTTCGAATCTGCTGCCAACTCTGCTGGCGGGCCACAACACTCTTACTTACTTACTTACTTTATTTGATTTATATACCGCCCTACTCCTGAAGGACTCAGGGCGGTGAACAGCCAAACAGTAAAAATACATAGATACAAAATTTAAAAACAAAGTAAAATCGAATTAAACAATTTGGCCCAGACAGATTAAAACACCCCAATCATTTAAAACCGATTAAAATTTACATAATTAAAAAAAGGGAAAAGATTAGGCCAGGCCCGCCTGGTGGAATAAAAAGGTCTTAAGAGTGCAGCGGAAGATTCGCAGATCCAGGATCCTCCGTATCTCCGGGGGAAGCTCATTCCAGATCGTAGGTGCCCCCACAGAGAAGGCCCTACCCCAGGGGCTGCCAGTCGACATTGTTTGGCTGACGGCACCCGGAGTAGCCCCTCTGTATGAGAGTGTACCGGCCGGTGGGAGGCTATTGGTGGTAGTAGACGGTCCCGTAGATGACCAGGTCCTAAGCCATGGAGCGCTCTAAAGATGGTAACTCTGGCATGCAGCCCCTCCCTCTTGGGAATCCAGACTACATTCCATCACACTTTCCGGGCTTCTCAGAAGGATTTGCTTAGTGATCGTGTGACTAATAAGATCGATTAAGGAAGCCTCTGGCCTGATTTTGTAGAATGTTTCTTAACGTTACTTAAATAATGATCTCCTGCTAGTTTTCCCATGCATGCTGCAAGTTTTTTTTCCCACTAGTCTATTAGATCATTCTGTTTTTTCCCCCAAAGTAGCTATTCTCCAAAAAAACTTCAATTTCCAGAAATTCTCCCCCCCATCATGGCCATTCTAAACATTTTGAAATCAGAAGACCACATATTGGGAAGGTTCCAAACTGGGAGAGGTTGATTTGACCTCGTAATAGAGATGTTCCATTGGCTGCTACTGAAAGGAAACTGCAATACATTTGAATTTGTACTGTAATTTTATTTTATTTATTTATTTTTGAGATGGGAGGGGAGGGGAGAAGGCAACTTCTCTCACCTGTCTCAGTCAAATTACTGAGACAATTTATCACCAGAAATCGCTTACTTGCTGCTGAAACAGTAGTCCACAGCAACTTGCTAAGTGCTGCGCACAATTATATTGTTTCCGCCCTGCCTTAAAACTCATACAAATAAAGCCCTTCACACAATTTATCCAAGCACAACATCCAAAAGAGCAACTTAATTATAGAATTACAAGACTGGATGAACCAGCTTTTTCGTCTTGGCAGGAGCGATTTGAGCCAAAGCACCCAGAAATAACCAACACGTCCCAAGCAAAGGCTTAAAAGCAATTTTAAGAAGACTTCAAGAAGAAGAGGCCGATGAAGCAGCTTAGAACCACCTCCTGTTTTGCAGAAGGATAAGGATGTTGAAGACCTAGAACTACCCAATTTCGAGGGTGGCAGCCCAGAACCACAGGATGAAGGGATAGATCTATACAATCTAAATGACATCTGTTTATTTGAAGAATGCAGATAATGCCCACAGCCCAGAACCACCAATTTTATAGAGAAATGGGGACCCTATCCCAGGGGTGAAATGCTCCCGGTTCGGACCAGATCGCCTGATCCGGTAGCGATGGCGGCAGGTGGTTCGGAGAACCGGTAACAAAAATCCCTGCGCCCCCCACCCCCATGCCCATCTGAGCCACACGATCATCAGAGGCTTTTTTTCTTTAACTTTTAAAAGCATTTTTTCTACAATCTCTTCCGACGAAAAAATGCTTTTAAAAGTAAAAAAAAAAAAAGCCTCTGATGATCACGCGGCTCAGCTGGGATCGTCAGAGGCTTTTCAAAGCATTTTTTTCTGCAACCTCTTTTACCATCAAGAGGTGGTAAAAAAAATGCTTTGAAAAGTCTCTGACGATCCCAGCTGAGTTGCCTGATCGGCAGAGGCTTTTCAAAGCATTAGAAAAAATGCTTTGAAAAGTAAAAAAACAAACAAACAAAAAAAGATTGGCCACACCCACCCAGTCACATTACCCACCCACCCACCAAGCCACGCCCACAGAACCGGTAGTAACAAATTTTACATTTCACCCCTGCCTTATCCTCAACCTAGAACCGCCCCCTATTTTGGATGAGAGGGCAGGAACGGACTGCCCAGAACCGCACCTGTTTATAAGATAGAAGGAGCAGATCCAGAAAGTCTAAATGACACTTGTTTTACAGAAGAGTGCAGATGATGCTCACAGCCTAGAACCACTGGTTTTATAAAGGAACGGGGACCTCATCCTCAGCCTAGAACCATCCCTATTTTTGATGAGGGGGCAGGAATGGACTGTCTAGAGCCGTAATGGTGAACCTATGGCACGCGTGCCACAGGTAACACACGGAGCCATATCTGTGGCCACATCAGTGTTGCCCTAGCTCAGCTCCAGCGCACATGCGCATGCTGCCCAGCTGATTTTCGGGCCTTCCGGGCCACCGGAAGTCAAGAAATGGGTTGTTTCTGGCCTCTGGGGAGGTGGGGAAGGCTGTTTTTGACCTCCCCAGACGCCTAGAAAGCCTCTGGAGACTGGGGAGGCTGAAATATGGGCCTACCAGGCCCACCGTGCCATCGCGTGCCAAACGCGGGGGGGGAGCATGGGGGGGGGTTATGCACATGCACGACATCCCCGCGCTCTCCCCCCGCTTTTGGCACACGATGGCAAAAAGGTTAGCCGTCACTGGTCTAGAGCCACATCTGTTTATGAGATGCAAGGGGCAGTCTAAAGGACACTTGTTTTACAGAAGGAAGCCGATAATGCTCACAGTCTAGGACCAGGGGGTGGGCTGCTGGGGGTTCGCAGCTGTTTGGGAGAACCTTTAGTTAAGATTCTGTGTAGTTCTGAGAACCCCCCAAATCCCACTCCTGGCTGGCCCCGCCCACCCCTCCCTTCTGAGAAAGTCCCCACATGGCTCGTTTTGGATGCAGGTAAGTGCAGGGCGTGCATGGAGGCTCCGGGAGGGTGAAAAACAGGCCTACCGGAAGTTTGGGAAAGCCAGAAACGGGCCCGTTTCCAGCCTCCAGAGGGCCTCCGGAGCCTGGGGAGGCCGTTTTCGCCTTCCCTGAGGCTCCAGGAAAGCCTCTGGAGTCCGGGGAGGGCAAAACCGCCCCCCCCCTCGGCCGTGATGCAGGAAACTGACTAGGCCATGCCCACCCAGCAACCAGGCAGAGAACCCCTTGCTAACATTTTTGAAGCCCACCCCTGCCTCGAACCACCTGTTTTATGGAGGAATGAGGACAATACCCTCCGTCTAGAACCACCTGTTTTCCAGATGAATAAGGCAAGTAACTGCACTCTTATTTACTCTCTCCAGACAAAATGTGGAAGAAAAATAATCTAGAGAAAATAGCTATGGGCCATGAGTGGGATGGGGGGGGGAGGGGCAGGACCAGGGTGGATTTGATTTAAATCGAGTTGATTTAAGTCACAATTTAAATCATGATTTAAATCACTAGTAAAAAGGCTTGATTTAAATCAACTCGATTTAAATCATAATTTTTAAAGAGCAACTGTCATCTCTGCTACTCCTTTGACCCGCTGTTGACTCACCGACAGTCCCAGTGTTGCAGAATATACAGCCTCCTGCTACATAACTCAGCTCCATTTCATGCTGAATAAACTAAATTATTTATGCATCTTAAATAGAAAACTATCTTACGATAGATTTTTACCCCCATAGTTTTTTATTAAAATAAATTCGATAAAAATCAAAAAAATCCGATTTAAATCAAAAAAATCTGATTTAAATCAAAAAAATCTGATTTTTTTGATTTTTTTTTTTAAAATATTGATTTTTATCCACCCTGGGCGGGACACTGGACTGCTGCAGATCAGACTGTTCCAACTTTGAAATCTAGTTTGTAGCACGGCAGACGAAATGACGTGCTTGGTTTTTGGTCGCCCCGTCTTGTCTAGAGCCCCGAGCAACCACAGACAGCTTGGATGCTCAGCGCTCACATGCTTATTAGGCAGTTTGAAGCATCACCCAGCCCTCCTCATGACAATGAATGAAGTCATCCGAAAACACCAAAAGCCGAAGAGTAAATTAGGCACCACGGAGTAAGTAAGGAAGCCGGATGATCTAAGAGTGGTGCAATTTGTGTAGCTCCAAGCGATATGCTCACCCTTCTGGGTGCACGCTTGAGGATGAAACAGACACGACGATGTGCCCAAGCTGATAATTAAATGCACAGAGCGAGAATCAGCTCCGCTTTGACGTCAAACGTTTTTGCTCAAACCCTCCGGGACTTACCGGCTCCCAAACCAAGAATGACATATAGAGATTCTTCCAAGCTGAGGTCTTTAGTGTTTCACACCTACAGACAGACTCTTGCCAAACTGAAGCAGCTTATTATCTACCTCGAGCATATACAGGTAGTCCTTGACTTACAACTGTTCCTTTGGGTCTGTTTAAAATCTCAAACAGAGCTGAAAAAAGTGACCGATGACCGTTTTCCACTCTTACAACTGCTGCAGCATCCCGATTAAAATTCAGACGTCTGGCAACTGATTCATATTTATGACGGGCGCGGTGTCGTGGAGTCACGCGATCTCCTTTTGCACAAAGTTCTGACAGGCGAAGTCAAGGGGGAAAGCCAGATTTCACTGAGCAACCATGTTAATAACTTAACGACGGCAAGGGTTCGCTTAACAACGGTGGCAAGAAAAGTGGTAAAATGGGGGTGGGGGAAACTTACTTAACAACTGTCCTGCTTAGCAACAGAAATTTTGGACTCAATTGTGGTTGTAATAAGCCGAGGATCACCTATACTTTGGGAACTATTAGGGAGGAGTTGTCTTCACCCTCTTTCTCTCACATATGATATCTGGGCTTAGTTGCCTCTTACTCCTCTGGAATGCAGCCCCTCCCTCCTGGGAATCCACCTCCTCCCTATGTTGCATCACAAGGATGGCTTGTGTGTGTCCAGAATTCCTCTCGCAGAAGTCCCCTTTCCACCTTGTGAAATCTCACATTACGTCAAAAGTTATTCCAGCCAGGTCAGCTTTGCCAGAGACAGGTTGTGCTACTTTTGCATTATTTCTCATGTTGCAACGGTTTGATCATGTAGTAACTCATGAGGAATTTGCAATTCAGCGTCAACATTTGGAAGGGCTTTGAGAATTCATCCAAAGTTTCTTGGGAGGGGGAAAGGGGGAGAGAAAATAGGGTTCTGGGGCTGTTGCACACTCTTTCTGTACTTCAGGAAATTGAGTGCTGTCTTCTTTTGAGCTATTTGTTGCCCTATTTTGAACTACTCAAAATTTCCGCTACTGGTTCTCCAGAACTGGTCAGAACCTGCTGAAACCCACCTCTGCTCTCAGCCCACACCTGCCTTCTGGAGGCCAAAGAGGCCAAAAATTGGATGCGTGGAGGCCCTGGGTTTTGGCCTCCCCAGCTTAGAGAGAGAGGGGGGAGAGGGAGAGGGAGAGGGAGGGAGAGACATACACACACGCAATCAGAAGTCCCTCACTCCCCTCCCCCAAAGCAGCCACATCCAGGGGTGAAATTTCCACTACCGGTTCTCCAGAACCTGTTAGAACCTGCTGCATTTCAGCAGGTTCTAACAGGTTTTGGAGAACTGGTAGCGGAAATTTTGAGTAGTTCGGAGAACCGGCAAATACCACCTCTGGCTGGCCCCAGAGTGGGGTGGGAATGGAGATTTTGCAATATACTTCCCCCAGGAGTGGAGAGGGAATAGAGATTTTGCAGTATCCTTCCCCTGGAGTGGGGTGGGAATGGAGATTTTGCAATATACTTCCCCCAGGAGTGGAGAGGGAATAGAGATTTTGCAGTATCCTTCCCCTGGAGTGGGGTGGGAATGGAGATTTTGCAATATCCTTCTCCTGCCACGCCCACCAAGCCACGCCCACAGAACCGGTAGGGAAAAATTTTAGATTTCACCCACCCCTGGCCACATCCCTTCACTAACCTGCTTTCCACCCCCAGGACATAACAAATTAAAGTTTAATTCGTGTCTATTGTTTAATGGACTGCTAAATTGGCCACGCCCACCCAGTCACACGACCACCTAGCCCCACCCACCCAGTCACATGACCACCTAGCCATGCCCACCCAGCAGGTCCCCCAACAGTCTGAGGGACCGTGAATTGGCCCCCCGTTTAAAAAGTTTGAGGACCCCTGCTGTACAATATAAAAGTTAAAAGATTCTTCTGTCTCCAGACACTTACCAAAATTGAATGTTTTCGATCCGGGCAATTTTTCCCACTCTCTGGATGATGTGTTTTTTCCAAGTTTCCAAACTGGACCTCCGAAGGAATTTCATATCCCATTCCTGAGTAGTCTGACACCATGTTTCTTGGCATCCCACCTTAGAAAATATATCCTTTTTTTTTTTTTGTAAGGTTGTCTCTTTCTCATACGATGTGAAACACTCGCGAATCTCGAGCAGAGGTTTTCAATCGTTTTTCCCCCTCAGTCGTTCTGCAAAAAAAAAAAAAAAAAAAGGAGAGAAGGAAGAGGAGAGAAAGTTCATTAAATTGAAAACAAAACTCCCGACGTGTACTATTCTGAAATGAAATTATGACTGACTTTAATAGAGTATTGTGAGTCACACAGATCAACAAACTGTGTTTCCTTCCCCTCTGGATGCTTCTCCATCTGATTTAACTCACAGACACATACATCAAACAACAGACCGAGATATCCCTGAAGGGGTTTTTTTTTTTTTGGTTAATAATTGTGCCCTGCAGGCACTCAGATTCAATCAGCAATCCTGTTTATTAGCAATGCTCTATTTACCTCAATGGATGCTCGAAGCATTCAAAGAATATTATAAACTCATTAATTGAATCGCTTGCTCAGAATGCAGGGACGGAGTAAAATAAAGAACGAGAGATATCGGTTTAAGCTTCCTAACAGCAAAGCAGCAGGAGGGAAACTAATGACCAAGTTTCAATAATTTGTAAAGATTGGAGAACAAATCTAAAATTTGTTACTACCGGTTCTGTGGGCGTGGCTTGGTGGGAGGGGTTAATGTGACTGGGTGGGCGTGGCCAATATTTTTTTTTACTTTTAAAACCATTTTTTCTACAACCTCGAAGAGGTTGTAAAAAAATGCTTTCAAAAGGCTCTGACGATCCAAGCTGAGTTGCCTGATCGGCAGAGGCTTTTTTTCTTTTAAATGCCTCTGACGATCCAAGCTGAGTTGCCTGATCAGCAGAGGCTCTTTTTTTTCTTTTAAAAGCCTTTGACGATCCCAGTTGAACCGCACGATCATCAGAGGCTTTTTTCCCCTACTTTTAAAAGCATTTTTTCGGCAGAAGAGGTTGTAGAAAAAATGCTCTTAAAAGTAAAAAAAAAAAAGCCTCTGATGATTGTGCGGCTCAGCTGGGCATGTGGGGGGAGGCCAAGGATTTTTGCTACCGGTTCTCTGAACCACCCGCCTCGATTGCTACCGGATCGGGCGATCCGGTCCAAACTGGGAGCATTTCACCCCTGGTTAACCCCAAGGTGTCTCCCAGGGATGGGGTCAAAACAGCCAAAATGTTGACAACAATCACATGATCATCTTCAAATGTGTGACCATCCTCTTGACTTTAGGAACTGTTCTTTTGTGGACGGTGTTAGTTAGACCACGTTTGTGGGTTTGTAACATAAGAATTGACTAACACCATGATGGCAAACCTAGGGCATGTTCAGCTCTACCGCGCATGCGTGCGCACCTCCCGCTGGCTAGCTGGTCATCGAGTCTCTGCCATGCATGCACGGGGATGGGGCGTGTGGGGGGGCATGCGTGGATACACAGGGCCACAGGGTGCGTGCAGCGGGACGCGCATGCATGCAGGGGCGGGGTGCATGTGGGGGGACGTGCATGCACGGGGGTGGGGTGCATGTGCGGGGCGCACGCACGCATTGCATTTTTGGGGTTCGGGCACGCACGCGTGCATTTGTGCGTGCACCAGGGTGGATAAAAACCAATGATTTTTTTTAAAAAATCAAAAAAATCAGAATTTTTTGATTTAAATCAGATTTTTTTGATTTTTACTGAATTTATTTTAATAAAAAACTTTTGGGGTAAAAATCTATCGTAAAATAGTTTTCTATTTAAGATACATAAATAATTTAGTTTATTCAGCATGAAATGGAGCTTAGTTATGTAGCAGGAGGCTGTATATTCTGCAACACTGGGACTATCGGTGAGTCAACAGCGGGTCAAAGGAGTAGCAGAGATGACAGTTGCTCTTTAAAAATTATGATTTAAATCGAGTTGATTTAAATCAAGTCTTTTTACTAGTGATTTAAATCGACTCGATTTAAATCAAATCCACCCTGGCGTGCACACATGCTTTGGGTACTCGGTCCGGAAAAGGTTAACCATCAGTGGTCTACACAATAAAACAATTAAAAGCATCGGAAGATCTTTCGTTATTTTTACAAGGAGGTGCCTCTCAAGCCAGCTTATTCTTGTGAAACTGGTTCCTCCCTCTGACCTGGGTTTGGCCATTCCCACGTTATGAAACCCAGCCCACTTCCTAGATCAGAGGTCTTCAAACTTGGCAGCTTTAAGACTTGTGGACTTCAACTCCCAGCTATGCTGGCTGGAGAATTCTGGGAGTTGAAGTCCACAAGTCTTAAAGCTGCCAAGTTTGAAGACCTCTGTCCTAGATAGTCTATTTTGCTCTTAAAGCAGAAAAGCAGGGACATGTCAAAGGGGAAAGGGGTTGTTTCTATGGAGATTCTCAGTCATCCAGGTTACAGTGGTCCCAAAGGTGCTTTTTTCCAAAAGGCAACTGGACTTTCGTTTTTCCTAGAAGACATTTCGCTTCTCAACCAAGAAGCTTCTTCAGTTCCGGAAGAACAGAACTGAAGAAGCTTCTTGGATGAGAAGTGAAACATCTTCAAGGAAAAGACTTGCTTTTCTTTCTTGATCAACTTGCACATGAACTGCTTGTTGTGGTCCACGTGCAAAGAACGTCACTCCGTCACTGAAACAGGCTGTCGGAAGTTCTCCTCTTGACATTTAATCATATCCATAATTAAACGTATTGACCACAGAGCTTACACAGTGGGTACTCAGAAAGCTGTTATGGAAGGATGAGAGATCTCTGCAGGATTCCCCACTGCTCAGGTTAAACAGGGAGAGCTAATCCATGTCACTGGATCCAATTTAGAACTGGACACAATCCAACATCTCACTTGGGGGTGGGGTTGGCCTCATCTCAACAATTGCTTCTTCCATAATAAAAATAAGAATTTGTCAAATGTTTCAGCAGCCCCAAGCTTAACTTGTCTAGGCTCAGTAGATAAGATGTGCTAGCTAGGACTTGGAGAGGAGACTACCAGGCGATTCCATGGTGAGAAGGTAGATTACAGTAGTGATCAAAATTGTGGAAACCTTTTGGGAAAGAATTTATTTTCTAAAACCAGCTAATAACACCACTTTTTTTTTTTTGGAGCAGTACCATAAAATTATATATCAATGGAAAGATAATTTAATCAAGAATGTAATGCAATAACTTTTATGAAGGATTTGCTATTAGAACAGCAGTTACAGTATGAAGAAGAAAAGTGAGACACGTAGAAAAAATGAGATCTACAAAAATTATCACTATAGAAAAAATGAGATCTACAAAAATTATCACCATAGAAAAAACGAGATCTACAAAAATTATCACCATAGAAAAAAATGAGATCTACAAAAATTATCACCATGTCAGTTAATACTTAGTTGGGTAACCTTTAGCATGAATTACGGCCTTACCAAGTCCTCCCATAGAGTGAACCAAGTCTTTTAGTTCTGCAGGTGTTCTAATGTGAAACCAAGATTGAATGATGGCTTCTATTAACTGGGTTTTATTGCTGGGTCGCTTCTGACTAACAAGTTTCTTTAGTCGGCTCCATAGATTTTCAAGTGGGTTAAGATCTATTCCCAGGCCATTCCAGCAGTGGAATATGATTATCTTGAAACGCCCCCCCCCAAAAAAGTGGTGTTATTAGCCATCAAACCTCAAAAATACACTTTTCCCAAAAGGTTTCCACAATTTTGGCCACTACTGTATATTGTCGATGCAGAGTCTGGTTAGATTTGTCTGTAGGTGTGAAACAATTCTTCCGCTTGAAAGAATCACCATGTGTCATTCTTGGCTTCGGGCCTGACAGCTTGTTTTTTTTTTCTAGTGATGTTTTATTACCTTACTAGGTAACATCTTCACTGGTAGCAACCAATAGAAGAGAATATTTGTAGCTCAGGATTGAACTGTGGAGTTCTTGGTACTCTCTGAACTTGGGTTTTCTTGAAGATGTTACATTATCCAACTAGGTAATATCTTCAGAGATCCCAAAAATGCTTCTTCAAAGGGCAGCTGGATTTTTATTTTATTTTTTTGGTTTTTCCTTATTTTTGATTTTTATTTATTTATTTATTTAATTTTGATTTATATGCCGCCCTTCTCCGGAGACTCAGGGCGGCTTACAATGCGTTAAGCAATAGCCTTCATCCTTTTGTATATTTTATACAAAGTCAGCTTATTGCCCCCCACAATCCGGGTCGTCGTTTTACCTACCTTGGAAAGGATGGAAGGCTGAGTCAACCTTGAGCCTGGTGAGAATTGAACTCGCAGTAATTGCAGGCAGCTGGAAGCTAAATACTACCTTTAACAGTAGCATTAGTCTGCTGCGCCACTCAGGCTCCTTGAAGACATTTCGCTTCTCATTCAAGAAGTTCATTCAAAGTAAACTTCAGTTCTTCAGTACTGAAGAAGCTTCTTGGATGAGAAGCGAAACGTCTTCAAGGAAAAACGAAGGAAGTCCAGTTGCCTTTTGAAAAATCACCCTTGGGACAACCATGACCTGGATGACTGAGAATCGCCATAGACAGATTTCAGATGTTATCTTGTTGGGTAATGAAACATCTGTAGGTCAGATAACACCAAGGACTCTACAGATTACAGGGATATCCCAGAGCTGTAGGCTGGATGAGAAGTTGAAGAACTTTCTAGAACCAGGCTGGGGTAACCTACTATTGGCTTTCATGTCTAAGGTGGGACTAGAACTCACTGTCTCCTAGTAATTGGCCCAAAGTCATCGAGGCAGCTTTCATGCCTAACACAGAACTGGAACTCCTGTTCTCCTGGCCTCTAACCTGGTACCTTAACCACTAGACAAAATTGGCTGTCTTTTCTTGAGCATGATGATGGCTTGCCAAAATCCTACCTTTAAAGTTCAAACCCCAGTTTGAAACAAGTTTAATACATTCTCTGGTGTGGGAAGCGCCCCCCCCCCGAAAAATGAAATGTTTTAGGAAATATTAAAAAGAGTAAAGTATTATGAACATGTTTTTAGAGGCGGAAAGCAGCTCCCAGTCTTCCTTAACAGCCCACAGCAGATGCTACCATGTAAAGAGATAAAGAGCTTATTGAAAGAAGAAGCCAACTATCCAGATGGTTACATTCATAAGCAAAGCAAACACTGCAGGCAGAAATCCATTCAAGACAGGATATTTCGAAACTCCTTGCAGCAAAACTCCTTTGACAGCTAACAAAGCAGAATTAGAACAGGGTTAGAGTAGGATTAGAACAAACAGCCCCTCACCCAAGATCCAACACAGGACGAAAGCCATTAGCCACAATAGGAATTGCCCAACAGCCTTTTAGAAACGTAAAGCCCATATTGCACAAATCCCAAACTTCAAAGTTACAGAAACTATAAAGATCCATCCGGGGGTGGGATTCAGTCAGTTTGGGCAAACTGGATGTTAATTTTAATCTGGTTCGCCGAACCGGTTGTTGCAAGGACTGGCTAACCCCGCCCACCCCTCCCTTCCCAGGCAGCCCATTTTGGATGCCAGGTAAGTGCAGGGCTCGTGTGGAGGCTCTGGGAAGGCAAAAAATGGGCCTAACAGAAATTCCAGAAGTCTGGAAAGGGGCTCATTTCCGGCCACCGGAGCCCGGGGAGGGAGGCCATTTTCGCCCTCCCAGAGGTTCGAGAAAAGCCTCCGGAGCCTGGGGAGGGCAAAAAATGGGCCTACCGGAAGTCTGAAAACGGGCCTGTTTCCGGCCTCTGGAGGGCCTCTGGAGCCCAGGGGAGGCCATTTTCACCCTCCCGGAGGTTTGATAAAAGTCTCCGGAGTCTAGGGAGGTCGAAAACGCCCTCCTTGTGGTGCAGGAAGCCGAGTAGGCCACGCCTACCCAGCAACTGGGCAGAGAACCAGTTGCTAAAATTTCTGAATCCCACCCCTGGATCCATCCATCTATTCAGCCAGTTGTTCAGCTGACCCAGAACTGCACGCTGTCTTTGTGTGTTGGTTCCGTTCATCATTACACTTTTTTTTTTCCCAATCAGCCCCCATGTTGTTTCCAGCGTCTTTCTCCCAGCTTGGAACCAAACCAGATGGCTTTTCCTTCCAACACTGGGATGATGGGAAATAGTACACTTAAAGCTTCATGAATAAAAGCTATCAGATTGAAACACCATCCGAAGCCAGAACAATTTGTACTAAGCACTTTTTATTTTTTTATTTTTTTATTTTTTTGCAATAAAAGCAATTGGGCAAAGCCAAAAATTCTAATCAGCCACATCATAGCATTGCCCAATGAGGAAACTCAACCTATATGGAAGTGGATAATCAAAAACAAAGGTCTGCTTTATTTGTAGTTTAATTAATGGCTTCCAACCAGAGACATTACAATAGATGAAAGATATGCCCAAAAGATAAGACAGATTAATAGTTAAGGGGTTGATTTCTGTAATCTGTATATTTATTTTTTCGCAACGCTTTGGTTATGACTTGCAGGTTTGAAATTGGCCCTCGCAAATCTTAAGTCACCAATAAAACCTGCATTTCTAGGGCAGCCAGCTAAAATTAAACATGTCTCAAGGTTTTCAGGTGCTGTTAAAACTGGGGAATATAAGACGAGTAAAGGAGAAGGAGCTCATTAAAAAAAGATAAATATGAACACCTGAACAAGAAGTAGCTAAGGAAAAAGACATCTTCTATCAAATAATTGATTTATTAAAAAATAGATTTCTAGGGCAAGGTGCTTTTGACGTTTTGGGGATTTTAATCTCAGCTGCCATTTAGATATTTTATTATGTTGCGGTCGCTTATGATGATTTTAGCTCTTGTTAATTGCCCGGAGTCAAAATTTGGAGATGAGCAGTCATAGAAATTGAAAGAAATTGAGAAAAATAAACCCTGTGTCCTTTAAAAATAGCTAGACAGTATTTTGAGCAATAGAAACATATACCTTAAGCCAAAAAACAGAAGATATATTTGCTGTCTGGTAAACGCAGTGCAGAGCAAGGCTGGGGTACAAATCACACTTTGGACCCCAGAAAAGCAAGAGAGAAAAAAACATAAGCAAAGGGATTCTTATCTTTCCAATGCTCCTTCTGCGACTCCCTTCCCCAACCTGGGCCAGGTGCTCTCTGTTTTGAAAGAAAAGGCATAATCGGGCACCCTTTTTCCCCTGACTTCAGCTGTCTGTCCCATCCCTGCTGTCTTGCTAAAACAGTTTATCAAGAGTAAACAAGTGACTTGCAAGAGACCTTGGTGTACCAGGGTTCAGGAATAACATGATTGATCGCCCTGGTAGTTATTGCATGAAACATAAGGGGGAGGGAGAGAGAGGAAGGATTCTAGTCTCTTCCACCTAAAAAAAAAATGTCAATAATTACAGGGAAGTGGAAGAGAAGGAGGGAGGGAGAGAGGGAGGGAGGAAGAAAGAAAAGAAAAGAAAAGAAGAGAGAGAGAGAGAGAGAGAGAGAGAGAGAGAGAGAGAGAGAGAGATGGGGACAAGGAAGGAAGGAAGGACAGGAGAGAGAAAGAAAGGAAGGAAGGAAGGAAGGAAGGAAGGAAGGAAGGAAGAAAGAGAAAGAAAGGAAGAAAAAAGATGGGTGACAAGGAAGGAAAGAAGGAAGAAAGGACTGGAGAAAAAGAAAAAGAAAGAAAGAAAAACAGAAAGACAGAAAGAAAGAAAGAAAGAAAGAAAGAAAGAAAGAAAGAAAGAAAGAAAGAAAAATGGGTGACAAGGAAGGAAGGGAGGAAGGGAGGGAGGGAGGACAGGAGAAAAAGGGAGGGAAAGAAAGAGAAAGAAAGAAAGAAAGAAAGAAAGAAAGAAAGAAAGAAAGAAAGAAAGAAAGAAAGAAAGATGGGTGACAAGGAAGGAAGGGAGGGAGGAAGACGTGGGACAAGGAAGGAAGGGAGGGAGGAAGGATAGGAGAAAAAGGAAGGGAAAGAAGGAAAGAAAGAAAGAAGGAAGGAAGGAAGAAAAGAGAATTTCAGAACACCCATGTTTAGTTCATATAGTAAGTGAATTCTTATAAGGCACATAGCAAATTCCCGACTTCAGTCTGGAATAATCAGCATGCTACATACTCAAGGGCATGTACAGGCCTTGGGAAACATTCCTGGCCTGAGGTCTACTCGGCCTGGCTTTTAAAATGAATTATTATTTATTAAATAATAACGAACAATGTTATGAACATTTGTACAATCCGTTTAAAAATGGGAACGCAGCAAGTGGCGTATGAAGCAGGGCCTCTCCTCACAGGAAAGCAGAGGCCCCAGAAGGGAATTCAGATAAATCCATTGGCATGAAGGCCCCCTTATAAACAATTCTCCACCCCCATAGAGATTATTTTATAAGAGGGACCACTATAGGATATAGGCTGACATTTCAAAATGTCCTCCCCGGCCAGTGGTGGGTTTCAAATTTTTTTATTACCGGTTCCGTGGGCGTGGCTTGTTGGGCGTGGCTTGTTGGGCGTGGCTTGGCTTGTTGGGCTTGGCTTGGTGGGCGTGGCAGGGGAAGGATACTGCAAAATCTCCACTCCCACCCAACTCCAGGGGAAGGATACTATAAAATCTCCCTTCCCCTCCCAATCCAGGAGAAGGTTACTGCAAAATCCCCATTTCCTCCCGATCAGCTGGGATTTGGGAGGCAGAGAACAGATGGGGGCGGGGCCAGTCAGAATTTTTACTACCGGTTCTCTGAACTACTCAAAATTTCCGCTACCGGTTCTCCAGAACTGGTCCGAACCTGCTGAAACCCACCTCTGTCCCCACCTCACAAAAAGCTAAAAGAAGCCTGATGATCTGCGGCTTCAACCAAGGATGCTGAATTCCCACAAAGACATTAAGGTTATCTTTGAATTGTCAGCTCTCCCTTTCCTTATAACCCATCTCACAGAATGCTATGAGGGATGAAAAACACTCCGTGCAGGATCCCCAGCTCCTTGGGAGAAAGGGAATACGCGTAGTCCTCGATTTACAACGTTTCATTTAGTGACCGTTCAAAATTACAACGGCACTGAAAAAAATGATGACCGTTGCAGCGTCCCCATGGTCACATGATCTCATTTCAGACGCTGGTCAACTGACTCGTATTTATGACGGTTACAGTGTCCCGGGGTCATGTGATCTCCTCTTGCGGACCTTCCAACAAGCAAAGGTGATGGGAAAGCCAGATTCATTTAATAACCGTGCAATTAACTTAACAACTGCAGCGATTCACTTAACAACAGCGGCATGGAAGTTCGTAAAATGGGGCAAAATTCGCTTAACACACGTCTCACTTAACAACAGAAATGTTGTTAAGGGGCAATTGTGGTCGTAATTCAAGGTCTACCTGTACAGATCTCCACAGAAGAAAGATATAGATTAGGGGTGTTTAAACTCAAGGCCCGCTGGCCGGATTCGGCCCACGGGGTGCTTAAATCTGGCCCACGAGGCTGGCTTGGAAATATCAAAGGACTGGCCCACGATGCCTCTGCCAGCCAAAATGGGCCGCGGAGGGGGCATGTGTGGCCCTCCCCGCAGCCTGTTTTTGGCCGGGAGAGTGGTTCAGGAGGCCAGGGAGGCCGAAAATGAGGTGCAGGGGGGCCTCATGGGCCCTGTGCCCTGTTTTGGCCAGCAAAATGCTGTAGGAGACCGTCAAGGCGGAAAACTGGGCACGGGGGGGGAGGGCTGCACGCGGTCCCCCGCATCCCATTTTGGCCAGCGGGGTGTTGCAGGAAGCGTCTGTCCTGTCTCCCCGCCCCCCCCTACCGGCCCGCAGAAGAGAACTACAATGCTGATCCGGCCCTCGAAGAAATCCAGTTTGACGCCCCTGATATAGATGTACCAACCTCTCTTTCTACTTTGAGTCTGGAAGTTTGCATGGTCAAGGCCCATCTCTTCATCACTAGGAATGATAATTACCCCTATTCTTCTACTCATTTAACATGGATCTCCTGACTGGGATGGCTATTAGCATACTGCTATTTAGTTTTGAGTTGCAAAATGACTTTGTTTGGTTTCTCAGACCTAATTGAGAAGTCAACGACAAAAGCCACGAAACGATGGCCTTTGTGGTTTGAGAGATGACTCCAAAATTACATTTTAAAGCCACGAGGTAGCCCCAACCTCAAGGCTTAACGTCTGTCATGCCAGAGGCATGAACAGTATATGTTAATTATAAAGCGAACCACAAAGTTTTTGGAGGCCTGTAATTTAATTTTAACTGGCCGTCATACGTTGAGTGGAGACCAAGCAGCGTGAGAGGAAACCAGGAGCAACCTGCAATTTGAGCACTTCCTGCTGGCTTTGAAATGAGCTGGAAATAATGACATTTCCCAGAATTCCCAGGGAGTTTTGGAATTCTGGGAGTTGTGAGTACTCAACACATCTGAAGAAGTAACTGATTGGGAAAGGCTGAACCGCCTTATTAATTGTATGGTATCTTCCACCTGCTCTCCATAGCTAACGTAGGTTTCTTTCTCCATAGAAATATATTTCAAGAATGTCTTTGCAGCCAGATATGCAAATGTATATGCAAAAGAATTTCTAAAATACATTCCTGGGAAAGATAGGCATGTAGATAACGAAGCACCCTTAGAAAAAAAGCTCTACCAAGTCTCTTAAAATGATGCTGACTTTTAATTCCTAGCATTTTTTCCCTGCTTACCTTACTGGTTGAAGGTTCCACCTTGCTAAGATCTCCTAGAAGCAGGTCAATACCTGAAACTGCCTTCCTACCGAAGCTCCAGAAACACAAAATCAAAGACCTCCTTGGTTGACTCGTTGGTCCAAAGCTCCACTGAAGGACTGATTCCAGGAGAGGACGGGTGTCCAAAATTCCCCTGTATTTTGAAGTTGAATTCAAAGGACTCTTGAAACACCTTGATGTACAATGCTGATGGACAATGGACAGTTCTCTGCCTCAGAGCCTATATTGTGTTTTTAAGGGATTATATTCTGAGCCTGTCTCAGATGGACTAGCCAAGATGAGTTTGGAAATTTATTTATTTATTTATTTATTTATTTATTTATTTATTTATTTATTTTAATTTGATTTATATGCTGCCCTTCTCAGGAGACTCAGGGCGGCTTACAATGCATTAAGCAATAGCCTTCATACTTTTGTATATTTATACAAAGTCAGCTTATTGCCCCCACAAACTGGGTCCTCAATTTACCTACCTTCGAAAGAATGGAAGGCTGAGTCAACCTTGAGCCTGGCGAGATTCGATCTTACTTTAATTGCAGACAGCTGGTGTTAAATTACAGTGCTTCTGTCTGTTGAGCTATCCAGCCTCCTTTATTTATTTATTTATTATTTATTTATTTATTGGTTCAATTTATATGCCGCCCTTCTCCGGAGACTCAGGGCGGCTTACAATGCGTTAAGCAATAGCCTTCATACTTTTATATATACCTGCTTAGTAGGGCTTTCGCCTCCTCCCCCCCAAGTGGTGTTCTTTTTTTATACAAAATCAGCTTATTGCCCCCACAATCCGGGTCCTCATTTTATCTACCTTGGAAGGATGGAAGGCTGAGTCAACCTTGAGCCTGGTGAGATTTGAACTCGCAGTAATTGCAGGCAGCTGGCAGCTAAGTGCTACTTAACAACACTTTAGTTCGCTGCACCACAAAGGCACCAAGTTAAGCAAGGTCGGCCTTGGCTAATAAATGGATGGGAGACCACCATGAACTGCAGGCTTGGCAAGGTAACCGAGAACAACATCGTCAAAGAAAGACTTGGCAAACCATTACTAATTTGCTGCCAAGAAAATCACAGAGATGTGTCTACCGAATGACCAAGAGTCAAAATAAAGCTTACTGTTTAACTATACCAGGAAATCTCCAAAGTTGGCAACTTTATGACTTGTGGACTTCAGCTCCCAGAATTCCTCAGCCAGCTTTTCGCATGACATGGCTGGCTGAAGAATTTGGGGAGTTGAAGTCCACAAGGCTTAAAGTTGGCAACTTTGAAGATCCTGGAACTATACAATGCCAAATTTATCGTTTATCGATCGATAAATAGGGCTGAAGGGGAAAGATTGGCTCAAGGTCACCCACCCGTGCCTTAACCAGGATGAGAAACTAGGTCTCCTTGCACCTAGTTTAGCACCTTACTCACTACACCATCCTGGTTTATGGGCTGAGACAGAAGCACTGGCCTATAATCCCGCCAGGGACCTTCTGGTCCCATGTTTTTCGAATTTTGCAACTTGAATATGTGTGGTGTTCAACTCCCAGGATTCTGGGAGTTTTATTTTACTTAATTCACTTAACAACTGTCTCACTTAGCATCAGAAATTTTGGGGCCAATTGTGGTTATAAGTCAAGAGCTACCTGAAGGCCACTGCACAAATTGGATAAACCCAACATACATACATGCAAGACCCAAGAGGAAGCTCCTAGGAATCCCATTGTCAGGGTTCCGATTATGGATGGGTCCAGTGGTGAAATGTAAAATTTGTTACTACCAGTTCTGTGGGCGTGGCTTGGTGGTGGGGTAATATGACTGAGCGGGTGTGGCCAACTTTTTTTTTTTTAAACTTTTAAAACTAATGCTTTTAAAGCCTCTGACGATCCCAGCTGACTTGCCTGATCGGCAGAGGCTTTTTTTCCCTTTTAAAAATATTTTTTCTATAAGCTCTTTGGCTTTTAAAAGCCTCTGATGATCCCAGCTGAGCCGCGTGATCATCAGACGCTATTTTTTTTTTTACTTTTAAAAGCATTTTTTCTGCCAAAGAGGTTGTAGAAAAAATGCTTTTAAAAATTAAAAAAAAGCCTCTGATGATTGCGTGGCTCAGCTGGGCAATGGGGGGGGGGGCGGCGCAGGGATTTTTGCTACCGGTTCTCCAAACTACCCGCCTCCATCGCTAATGGATCGGGCCATCCGGTCCGAACCGGGAGCATTTCACCCCTGGATGGGTCCCATCCATAATAAACTGATTTTCATCAGGAAAGTGTTCCCAGTGGAACGAAATGGAATTATATGGTTTGAAACCTGAACAAAAACACACCCTACAGAAATTTTTTTCTCCCAAGATGTTGCCTTCTTGCACAATAGACTTGCACTTATCAGTCTTGCTTTCCAGAACATAGAAAATACATTTGGTTGCCTCCTTTAACTATTAGAGAGGAAAAGGAAAACTGTTAAAAAGAAAGAAAATAGGGCAGAATTACAAATGGAAGGGATTGTTATCAGGGGACAATCCTCCCCTCCCATTTTGCAAACAGAAGGTTATCTCTGAGTAGGATACTTGCACCATAAAAGCACCTGGAAGAACCTAACCTCTGGATGATGGTGTACCTATCCGACACACAATTCTGCAGCTCAAGTTCAAACTTCAAGCGCCCTTTCCCATACTTTTAGGGAGGGGTTAAAATGGATTGCACACAATTTAAATACTGCCTTGTAATGTGTTTCACCAATAAGAGGTTCATGAATGAAAGACATCGTACCTAGATTGATTCAGAGTGAGATAACATCTGTTGGTCCCTCCTTAAGTCAAATATTATTGTCTGGAATTGTGCACAAACTGTGCAAGAGAAGAGACATCTTCCTTCAGGAGTTGCTGATTGAGGTAATGCAATCTCCCTTCCTGATTCTGAATCACTTTCTCCCTATCAAACCTGGCTCTTCTTATCGTTCATTACACAAGATTTTGCAGTCAGCAACTCCGAGACGAAAATAAAAAAATAAAAAATGGGCTGACACATTTTAAGTAACCTACTTTTTAAAAACGACTTGCTGAATAAGTCATAATGGGTTGAATGAGTTCATACACATTATAAGCAACATGACTAGACTTATATAAAATCTTAGGATTAATTCAGTGGTGGGATTCAAATAATTTAACAATCGGTTCTCTGCCCTAATGATTTCTTCCAACAACTAGTTCACCAAATTGCTCAGAAAGTTTAACAACCGGTTCTCCTGAAGTGGTGCGAACTGGCTGAATCCCACCACTGGATTAATTGAACAAGTTAAAGATAGAATTCTTTATTGGCCAAGTGTGACTGGACACACAAGGAATTTGTCTTTGGTGCATATGCTCTCAGTGTACATAAAGCAAAAATAAAATATATTCGTCAAGAATCATAAGATGCAACACTTAGTGATAGTCATAGGATACTAAAAAGCAATCAAATCATACTAGAAAACAATAAAAACAATACAAGTTGTAAAGATACAAACAACATGGATATAGCCATAAGTGGGAAGAGATAGATACTAGTAAGGATGAGAAGAGATAATACAGTGTCTTAGTAGTTAATTTGACAGTGTTGTGGGAATTGCTTGTTTAGCAGTGATGGCGTTTAGGAAAAAACTGTTCTTGTGTCTAGTTGTTTTGGTGTGTAGTGCCCTATGGCGTCTTTTTGAGGGTAGAAGTTGAAACAATTTATGTCCAGGATGTGAGGGGTCTGTAGATATTTTCACAGCCCTCTTTTTGACTCGTGCAGTATACACGGGAGGCTCAACTATATATAAGGGAAGTCTCAATTCAGGACAGTAATGGGGCCTTCCCACGATGGTCATAAGTCATGAAGGTCGTAAAGCAAGTCACTTATGTGACCGACCTGATTTTATGACCTTTTGTTTTTGAAGAAGTTGTTAAATGAATGCTGCAGTTAAGCAAACCCATCCTAGAAAACCTCTGGGGCCTGGGAAGGGTGAAAAACGGGCCTTCCGGTCCCACCAGAAGTCGGGAAACGGGCCGTTTCTGGCCTCCGGAGGGCCTCAAAGGGGGATCGGGAAGGCTGTTTTCGCCCTCCCCAGGTGGTGAAAACGGCCTTCCCCACCCGCTTGGAGGCCCTCCGGAGGCCAGAATCAGCCCGTTTTCAAATTTCCGGTGGGCCCAGAAGGCCCGAAAAATTAACTGGCCGGCGCATGCATGTGTACTAGAGCTGAGCTAGGGCATATCTGTGCCCACAGATATGGCTCCGTGTGCCACATGTGACACGCGTGCCATAGGTTTGTCATCATGGCCCGATAGTATTCCGGACAAATGGCTATTCTACCTCTTCTTAAAAAACCTCCAGTGATGGAGCATCCATAAGTTCTGTAGGCAAACTGTTCCACTGATTAATTGTTCTCACTGACAGGAAATTTCTCCTTAATTCCAGGTTGCTTCTCTCCTTGATTAGTTTCTACCCGTTGCTTCTTGTCCTATCCTCAGGTACTCTGGAGAGTAGCTTCACTCCCTCTTCTTTGTGGCAGCCCCTGAGATATTGGAACCCCTGAGATATTGGATATAGGTCTTTTTGGATCCTGAGCTTGTCTTCTGGGGTGTTGGCTATTCCTGCTAGCTTAGTATCATCCCCCCTAGTCCTTCTTTTCATAAAAATAGATACGCCCAATTCCTGCAACCGTTCTTCCTATGTTTTAGCCTCCAGTCCCCTAATGATCTTTGATGCTCTTTGGACTCTTTTTAGAGTCTCCACATCTTTTTTATATCATATCAAGCAAAACTGAATGCAGAATTCCAAGTGTGGCCTTACCAAGGCATTATAAAGGGCTACTAACACTTTGTGCGATCTTGATTCTATTCCTCTATTAATGCAGCCTAGGACAGTGTTGGCTTTTTTATTTCTTTTGACAGCTGCAGCACACCACTGGCTCATATTTAAGTGATTGTTCACTACTGTTTTTTGTAAAAAAAACACATGGGTTTGTTTATTTATTCATCAGGTGTCAATCTGAGGTTGTATTTATTTTTTTAAAGCCACCTCTTCATTTTGCAGAAGCAGTGGTGGCTCTTTCAATTGGGTTAGAATCTTATTGGCAAGCTGGGAAATAATTCCTGGATATTTAACCTCACTTTTAGGAGGGGAGGGACGCGGCGGCTCAGTGGCTAAGAGGCTGAACTTGTCGATCAGAAAGGTCGGTAGTTCAGCGGTTCGAATCCCTAGTGCTGCATAACGGGATGAGCTCCCGTGACTTGTCCCAGCTTCTGCCAACCTAGCAGTTCGAAATCAGGTAAAAAATGCAAGTAGAAAAATAGGGACCACCTTTGGTGGGAAGGTAACAGCGTTCTGTGCGCCTTTGGCGTTGAGTCATGCCGGCCACATGACCACGGAGATGTCTTCGGACAGCGCTGGCTCTTCAGCTTTGAAATGGAGATGAGCACCACCCCCTAGAGTCAGGAACGACTAGCACATATGTGCAAGGGGAACCTTTACCTTTACTTTTAGGAGGGTGGGTGGAAAAAGCAAAGCAAAGCAAAGGGTTTAAATTCTTGGCATCTCAATTTTTCCTAGCCCTACCTTACAAACTCTTCCCTGAATCAGCACAGTGGCTTAGTGTTACATCTTCTCTTCTGTTATAAAGCAACCACTGTAAAAGCAAAACTGAAAATTATATATCAGATTGGGAGTTGCCAGAATTTTTTTTTTTAATGTCTGCAAACTTACACCAACCCAGTAGCAAAAGCCAGAAAGCAAACATATTTCTGGAAACAGACAAGAAAGAAGGGTTATACTGTGGCTTTGAATTCATGCAACTCCCTTCATACATAGTTAGAAAATAATAGGTGTGGTAATCCAACATACTTCGAAAGCCAAAAAGAATTCTCTATCAAAATGATAATGCAGAAATAAAGAATGGGCCCAAAAAATCTGAAGCGGCATTGCTGAGGAAAGAAATGAGCATATTTTTTAAAAAAGAAGGAGCAGAGAGAGTGAATGAGAGGAAAAAAACAGAAGATAAGAAAGAAGGAACAGAAAAAAACCCCAGAGAAAACAATTTCCTGCAAGCAGCTGATAGAATAATGTGTGGCTCACAAGAAGCTCAGAGGATAATAAACCAATTAACATCCTAATGATAAATGTGTTAGTATATAAATATAATCATATTTATATAAATATATAAAAATTTTCAATACCTGTACAGTATAAGTGTATAAAAAATAAGAAAAAAGTAAAAAAAAAAAAAGTAAAAGATTGAATTTTGATTTCTGATCTTCTTTTTATCAAGTAACTGCCATCTTACTCTTTGTGTTCCCTCTTACACCCTTTTAATTCCCAAATTCATTCATTCATTCATTTATTCATTCATTCATTTCTCTGTCTTTATTATTTTTACAAATAGCTCAAGGCAGCCAACATCTCTAACAGGCCTTCCTCCTCCCAAAATTCTAAAATAATCAATTCAGCCTTTTTTTTTTCTTTCAGCAAAAAATCCATATAACCCATCTGGTCTTTTTAAAAATTCTTTTCTTTTCTTTTTTTCCTGACCAAACTGATCATCCACCATCTCCATGAGTTCCATCAATGCTACAATCCATTCTTTCTGTTTCTTCATTCTTCTATCTTTATGAATGCAATAATTTTTACCGTGATTCCCATAACATTCACAATTCTGTCATTATCTCAATGACTGTTGCTAGCATTTCCAATAATTTCCACGGCCTTTACCAGAATTAAATTTCAAAAACACCAGCCCAGAAAAAAACCCCAAAACCAGTCGTTTATGGACAGAAAAGAAATTGGCTGTATTTTGGAAAAGCCAAAAGTATTTTAAGGATAAAAATTGGAATTGGTTTCCAATGGAAAAAGAAAACTGCGCTCTTACTTGCTGGGGTTAGAGCATCTTTACACCCAATTGAGTTGAGATAGTAAGAGAGGTAACCAGCCAGAAGAAAATTGTAACCCTCCACTTTCCTTAATGCCCCACAGCGGGTTAAATTCGATAGCCATGGTTTTAAGGGTGGTAGCTTTTTCTCTAAATAGAGGTTACAGATAATCCTTGAGTTACGACCATAAGGTAAAGGTAAAGGTTCCCCTTGCACATATGTGCTAGTCGTTCCCGACTCTAGGGGGTGGTGCTCATCTCCGTTTCAAAGCCAAAGAGCCAGCGCTGTCCGAAGACATCTCGGTGGTCATGTGGCTGGCATGATTAAACGCCAAATGCGCACGGAACGCTGTTACCTTCCCACCAAAGGTGGTCCCTATTTTTCTACTTGCATTTTTTTACATGCTTTCGAACTGCTAGGTTGACAAAAGCTGAGACAAGTAACAGGAGCTCACCCTGTTACACGGCACTAGGGATTCGAACCGCTGAACTGCAGACTTTTCAATCGACAAGCTAAGCATCTTAGCCACTGAGCCACCACATCCCATAGTTACGACCATAATGGAGCCCATAAGTCATAACAGTCCTAAAACAGGTCAGTCACATGATTGAGCTGATTTTAGGGGTTTTTGTGGCAGTCGTTAAGCAAATACCACAGTTGTAAAGACAACACCATGGTGGATAAGCCAACGCTGCAGTCACTAATCAAATCCATCGATCGCAATAGTACAGTGTTGAGGAAAACCGGAAGTAAGTTGTCGGTTTTTGGCAAAGCCAGCATAAACGTAGTCAGGTGATCTCAGGACACCGCAAACGGCCATAAATGGCCACATGGTGCAGAGAGGAATAAAATCTTGTTATGCGAGTTACACAAAGGAGCAATTGCCTCAGAGAACTGCCATTTTACTTCTGAGTCAAAAAAAAAATCCTTGCTTGTGCAAATTTGTAACTACACCCTAGAGTTTCAGTTAGTAAAAATAGACAAAGTTGTACTTTCTACAAGGACTGATGTGAGCTGGGTGTTGTTGTTTTCAAACAACACTGCTATCCAAAAGGGTACACATTTCTCTCGTGTGTGGAATTCTGCAATTTTCAAAAACCTGTGGGTATGCTTCTCTACAAACTGTAATTTGAATATCGTGGTTTAATATATATATATTTTTCAACAACACAGGGAAAACACGTTCCCCCAAAGCATCCTCAGTCTAGAACGGGTAAACATTAACTAAGTAGATGTAAACCCACCCCTCAAATATCACATGCCAAGAGGTACTGTGGACTAAGTTGATGAATCAGGCCTACAACCATTTTAGTGCAGTGTCTACTTCAATGTTTCTCAACCTTGAGAACTGTTAAGATGTGTGGACTTCAACTCCCAGAATTTCCCAGCCAGTCATTCTTTGCTAAGATTGAGAAATCGTGGTTTACTTAATCCAGGGGTCAGCAACCTGCGGCTCCAGAGCCACATGCGGCTCTTTGGGCCCTCTGCTGTGGCTCCCTGTCAGGTGATCCCACCACTGGCTGGCCCCGCTCCTCACCCTCCCCTCCCAGTCACTTCTCGCCTGGCCTGAGAAGGTAAGGGCGACGGCGGGAGATTGAGAAGCGGCCAGGGCAGAGACAGAGAGATACAGAGAGAGAGGGAGAGAGAGAGACATAGAGAGATACAGAGGGAGAGAGAGCGGGGAGGGAGGGAAAGAAGGAGGGGAGAGAGAGATGTGTCAAAAGGGTTTTGTGATTCCTGGTGTTTTTTAACAACTGGTTCTCTGCCCTAATGACCGGCTGGGTAGGCATGGCTGGGGGGGGGTGTCATGTGACTGGTGGAAGTGCGTGACATCAAATTGGCCATGCCCACCCAGGTTTTGTGGTTCCCGGTGTTTTCTTTTCTGTGGGAAACGGATCCAAATGGTTCTTTGAGTGTTTAAGGTTGCAGACCCCTGACTTAATCAGAAAGGTCTGGCTGAGGAACTCTGGGAGTTGAAGTCCACAAGTCTTAAAGTTGCCAAGGTTGGAGACCCCTGATCTAGGGTGATAGCCGGGGTGTGTGTCTAAGTTTGGAACTATTTAGGGTGATAGCCTTGGGGTGTCCCAAGTTTGGAACTTTTAAGATTGTGGACTTCAACTCCCAGAATCCCCCCAGCCAGCATGTCCACAGGTCTACAGTTCACAGGTCTTAAAGTTGACAAGGTTGGACACCCCTGAGAGTGATCGCTCTCCACAGATGTCTAATAAAAATCTCAGCGACAAAAAAATATATATAGGGAGACACATCACAACATTGTGATATAACCCTAGCTTTTCCTATTTGCCTCCTGACATGTGAGTCTCTAAGCTTTATGGTTTGTGCGGTGAGCTTGTCACTATCCTCCCCGTGAGCTAATCCAATCTCTTTTAAGCATTCTGAGTCAGTCGTTATTATGGTGTGTCTGGTGGCAATGAATTCCACAGGGGAACAATGAGCACTCTGAGGGACATTTCTTCAAGATGAGGTTTTTTCGCTAACCCTGAAGGCTGAATCTGCACCTTGAACTTCTGAAAAGCAAGTCATACATATTCAACTCACCCCAGCACCAAGGATCAATCTTCCTTCAATCCCATCGGATCTTAAACAGAAGCTGGACTACCTTAGAGCTACGATTACTAAAAAGATTGTAAAAATCCGATGGTGAGAACCATCTCATCTGGAATTATTCTGCTACAGGCAGTTCTTGACTTACAAACATTTGTCCAGCAACTTGCCCAGTGTTACAAAAACACTGAAATAAGGGACTTACAGCTGGTCCTTCACTTATGACCTTTGCAGCATTTGCCACGGGGGTCAAAATTTGGGTGCTTGTATTTACGAGGGTGGTAGCATCCCAGGGTCACGGGACTGCCATTTGTGGCCTTCCCAACTACAGCAGGGGTCAAAATTGCGGAAACCTTTTGGGAAAAGTGTATTTTCTAAAACTAGCTAATAACACCACCTTTTTTTTGAGAGTAGTACCATAAAATTATATATCAATGGAAAGATAATTTAATCAAGAATGTAATGCAATAACTTTTATGAAGGATTTGCTATTGGAATAGCATTTACAGTAAAAAGAAGAAAAGTGAAACATGTAAAAGAAAACCAAGATATACAAAAATTATCACCATAGAAAAAATGAAATATGCAAAAATTATCATCATGTCAGTTAATAGATTGGGTAATCTTTAGCATGAATTACGGCCTTACAATGTCTTCCCATGGAGTGAACCAAATCTTTTAAGTTCTGCAGCTGTTCTAATGTGAAACCAAGATTGAATGATTGTTTCTATTAACTCGGTTTTATTGCTGGGTCACTTCTGACTAACAAGTTTCTTTAGTCGGCTTCATAGATTTTCAATTGGGTTAAGGTCTGGGCTATTCCTGCAGTGGAATATGATTATCTTGAAACGCCAAAAAAAAAAAAAAAAAAAGTGGTGTTATTAGCCATCAAACCTCAAAAATACACTTTTCCCAAAAGGTTTCCACAATTTTGGCCACTACTGTAGCTTCCAACCAGCAAATTTTCTCCATGGCTGCAGGATTCATTTAACAACTGCAGTAATTTGCTTAAGTGCCATGGTGTGTAAAATCAGGCATGGCTCATTTAACAGCTGCCTTGCTTACCAATGGAAATTTTGATCCTAACTGTAGTCATGCCGAGGACAACCTGTAATGTTGTCCTCGGCAGAAGCTGGACTACCTTACAGGCAGAATCGAATAAATATTTCAGGCAGAATCGAATAAAGGCAGAATCGAACAATATGTGATTGCAAATTCCATTTAATTCCTTCAGTTGGAAAAAAAAAATAACTGTGGTTCATGAGACGATCTATCCAGAAAAGACAAGGATATCCCCTTGCCCTCGTTTGCAAACCAAGTTTGCAAAAACACACCAAGAACAAAACACAGAGAAGTGTCATTTTTAAGTAGCTCTCTTTCCTATGTGGTCAGCCTTCGACTTTGCTGTTTGAGCCACCAATAAAATCAATAAAGAAATGCTTGTTTTAACGAACAGAGGGCAAAACTGAACAAATCTAGTTTCTTTGTCTAGGAATGCAAACTTCCCTGCGGGAAGGAATCCATGGAAGACTGGTGAACAAAATTTCTAAAAAAGGAATTATTAGGGTTTTTTTTAGTGTTATTATATAAATAGCTACGTGAATCCCAGCTGCCAGATCTTTAGCCGGTGCTGGCCTTCATATGAATTGAATTCTTCTGAATAATAATAATAATAATAATAATAATAATAATAATAATAGATAATCTAGGACTAAATTCACATCTAATATTGGTGGGAGTTTGATAATCCAAGTCCTAACCAAAGTTTAAGAATGGTTTAGATAGTATCTGAGAATATAAGAAGTTCCTAGCAAGCTGTGGTGGTGGTTTTGGGGGTTTTTTTGGGGTAAAATTAGGGTGTTCAAGTCCCGTAAATCCAACATTTCCAAATATTGAAAAAGTCCTTTAGGTATTGCTAAGAGGGCTCCAATCATAACTGAATGATTATTATTATTATTTTGAATTTATAAATTGTCCAACTACTGCCTCTTTGTCAATACCAGTTCAGTTTGGAGACTTTATCTCCCCAATAATCTTTATGCCCCAACAGAATTCCGCACATTTTAAACAGGTGTCATTAAATTATTATTGTCATTGTTGTTCTATTATTCCTAAGAGGGCTCCAATTACACAACTGAATTATTATTATTATAATTTTGAAGTTATTAGCTGTCCAAATCCAGTGGACTCTTTGTCAATACCAGTTCAGCTTGGAGACTTTAATTTCCACCATAATCTTTATGCATCAATAGGATTCCACACATTTTAAACAGGTGTCATTAAATTATTATTGTCATTGTTGTTATATTATTCCTAAATTTAAATGGCGTGCTGTTGGAACATACCTCTGAGTTTCCCAAACTAACACTCTATATATGATAATAAAAGAGAGCCAGAGAACCGAGTGAAAAAGGAGGCAGCTGGTTAAAATAATGAATTCACTGACTTCATCAAAATCTATCCTCATGTGGCGGATTATGTCTAAAAACCGAGGGACGGAATAAACACCACGCAGTCAAGAACCGGATCATAAAAAAGCAAGAAATCCATGGATATTATGAGCCCTTCTTCCCCAGACCAGAACCAGCTCTTAATAAAGAAGAGAAATAAAGAAGAGAAAATGTAAACACTCACAAATAGAAGAAAAAAAGTTAACAGGGCAAAGGCTAACTTGTATCTCAAGACAAGTTACTAGTCCTCAAGGGTGGAATAAAGAAGAGAAAATGTAAACACTCACAATAGAAGAAAAAAAGTAACAGGGCAAAGGCTAACTTGTATCTCAAGGCAAGTTACTAGTCCTCAAGGGTGGCACCCGTCCCGTCCTGTCCTTAAACCCACCAAAGACACTCGGATGCGCCCCAAATCCTCTCCCTCTCTAACCGTTAGAAACCCAAACTCCCCAAAACGCCTATCCGGGAAGCTGGTCCCGAGGATCGCGTGGTTCAAAAAAGTTGGGGATCGCGTGGTTTCAGCCCCCCCCCAAGAGGAACCAGCGCAGGATCAGGGATCGAGGGAGGACGAGCCCCGCGGGAAGAAGTCGCCCTTCAACTTCACCCGGAGCGCTTGCGATCGCTTACCTGGGGGAAAAAAACAAATCTGACTTGCCGCGCAGGTGGGAGTAGCAGTTGACTCGCGTGGGAACCCTCAGCGGGTCTCCCGGAGCAACGGGAGGGAAAAGGTGCGAGGGGCGGCGGGAGATCGCGCGGGACGCCCGACGGATCGCGGCTCCCGGGGCGATCCAGCAGGAATAAACGCCGCGTCTCTCTCTCTCTCTCTGTGTGTGTCTCTGCCTGGTCTGGCCGGGACTAGGCGGGACTCCTTGCAGAGGCTCTTCCCCGCCTCCTCCACGCGGTCATCCCGCCCACTGGGCAGCTCTCTTGCCTCGCAGCTCCGTCGGGCTGGTTAAGATTCCGGAGGGGACAGGTAGTCCTCGACTTACAGCCATTCGTTTAGGGACCGTTCTAAATTAGACACACACACACACACACACACACTTTACGGTCTGTTTTCTGTTGAGGAAGTTTTGAAGCATTTCTCGCAGGGCTTCCAGATTCTGTAACTGCTTTGTTCCCTCTATGCCATC